>PITA01008101.1:0-86968 GCA_004023965.1 Spilogale gracilis | reverse complement strand
GTTTAGGGATAGCGTAAGTCTCTGAGGAATTTTGGAAGCAAGATTTCCAGGACCTCGAGGAGGTTGGGAAAAGGTCATTTATTACTGTCTCATAAAACCCTAGTCATGAGACCCTTCAGATGTATATTGGTGGGCCACATGCTTGGGGGATGATTGCCAACATTTATCTTGGGGAAGGAAATTTCCAAAGGAATTTTTATATGTTAAAGTAGACTTATAGGATCCCGGTGGAGGGTGGGGGTTTGGTCTAGCCTTGCCTTTTGCCCTCAACAAAGATTAAAAAGGAGGCAGTTGAGTCCCTAGAGGAAGGTCACTCTACCTGTTTCAAGGACTTGTCAGTGGGCTGTAGGTAGTAAGGAAATTTAATAATTTTTCTTCTGCCTTTGTTTCCCACATCATTACCACAATTATTTACTAATGAGGTATACACACCTGTTGGGCACATCAGTGATTCTCCAACCTTGAGATCAGATGGGACACTTTCATCTTTATTTTCCGTTCCATGTTGATTTTTCTTGGTACTTGCTTTAAATCAAAGTAACCACTGAAATCTCAGCTTTGCAAAGCTATGACATCATCTGAAGATAAGCAATACAATCTAATGTTGAAATTATGAAGTGCCTTAAATTAGTAGTTTACAATAGGTGTCAGGAATTGCGGTATTTCCTTTAACTTATAAAAATATTCCAGGGCGCCTGGGTGGCTCAGTTGGTTAGGTGACTGCCTTCAGCTCAGGTCATGATCCTGGAGACCCAGGATCAAGCCCTGCATCGGGCTCCTTGCTCTGCGGGCAGCCCGCTTCTCCCTCTCTCACTCCCCTTGCTTGTGTTCCCTCTCTAGCTGTGTTTCTGTCAAATAAATAAATAAAAATCTTTTTAAAATATTCCAACCTATGAGTTTCTTGTGGCGCTCTCAGTCCTTTGGCCTCCAGTTTGGGAACTTTGCAACCCAGACATTTCAAATAAAGCAAAGATCCCACCTTGCTAATTCAAGGGCTCATGAATTGTTCCCAGCTGGCTCTCCAACCGACCTCAATTTCACACACGCTAGCCTCTGTGCTGTTTCTTGATCTCTCCGATCATGCTCCTACCTCCGTGCCTTTGCATTTCCTATAGCTTCCACCTGGAAGGTTCTTTCCTCATGGCTCTTCTCCCCAATCTTTCAGCGTCTGCCCTTCTCTGTCCACGCTAATCACCATGACCCATCATACACTCATGGCAACCTGCCTGCCATTCTATCAGTCTTCATGCCCTTTGGGTGATTTGCCCAAAACAAACCCCTCTGAAAATATAGTTAGGTCGGAAATTAGTGGTCCGGGATTATTTCAACAGTAACAAACCAAAATGGCAATGTGGATGTAATTCAAATGTTAATGAACACAAAAAGAAGTAAACTGAAAAATAAAAACCAATCTCAGTAAAGGAAATAATGCAAATGTGCAACATTGTCACAACTTATTTTTTATTTTTTTTGTAATTTTATTTTATATTTACATTGTCACAATTTTTTTTTAAGATTTTATTTATTTATTTGACAGGGAGAGAGATCACAAGTAGGCAGAGAGGTAGGCAGAGAGAGAGGAGGAAGCAGGCTCCCCGCTGAGCAGAGAGCCCCACATGGGCCTCAATCCAAGGACTCTGGGATCATGACCTGAGCTGAAGGCAGAGGCCCAACCCACTGAGCCACCCAGGCGCCCTGCATTGTCATAATTTAA
The DNA here is from genome assembly GCA_004023965.1 of Spilogale gracilis. Lineage (NCBI taxonomy): Eukaryota > Metazoa > Chordata > Mammalia > Carnivora > Mephitidae > Spilogale > Spilogale gracilis. Next base: position 85,254 of record PITA01008101.1, on the reverse strand, counting down.
GCCAGCAAGCCAGGAATGCTCTGAGAGGGGGATGTGCGTGCAGGAGATGACAGTGTTGTGACACTCAGCTGCTCCGGGAGACCTCAACATTGAGGTGGCTGCTGGGTGTGTGAAGAAACGGCTCACCCTCCTGAGGGAGGAAGCCCAAAGTCGCATTGCGAAAGGGCATGCACACCGAGTGGGCAGGGATTCACAGCCGCATTCTGCAATCTACCACACTATCTTTTTCCTATTGGTTTTTGATGCCCCTTATTCCGTGACAGATTTTTGGTCCAGTTGTTTCCATTAAAGAGTACTGATTCTAGGGGCACATGGGTGACTCAGTTGATTAAGTGCCTGCCTTTGGCTCAGGTCATGATCCCGCTGAGCAGGGAGCCTGCTTTTCCCTCTCCCTCTGCCTGCCACTCCACCTATGTGTGCTCTCTTCCTCTCTCTCTGTCAAATAAATAGATGAAATCTTAAAAAAAAAAAAAAAGTTCTGATTGTAGAACCTACTTAAAACTCCCTCTCCTTTTCTCTCCCTCTCTCTCTCTCTCTCTCTCTCTCTCTCTCACACACACACACACTCACACACACACACACAAATGGTCCAGAAAACATTCTCCCTTCCTTTTGTATGTTTTACAGTACATTATTACCACTAAACAGTCTTTTACAATTAAATTTAAATGGCCAATTGAGACCATTCTTCCACCACTGATTAGGACAGGGGCGGGGGAGGGGGCCACTGTGGCAGGTATTCGATGTAATATTCATCTAGCCTCCCGAGTGTTCCAGGCAGACTTGGTGACCTTATCAGTTCCTATAGCCTTCCCGGCCACTACTCTGTGACACCCACAGCAACTCTCCGTCTCATGTCAGGAACAGCAAAATAACACGGAGGAGGATAGCTGGAGAAGCACTCAACACACGTGGGCTTGCCCGCAACCATATCAACAATGGTGGCATCACCAGATTTCAAGAATGTGGGGCCATCTTCCAGCTTTTTCCCCCAAACAGCAATCTCCTTCAGCCCAGCGTCCGTACCAGCAGCGTGAGCAGTGTGACAACCCAACATAGCCAGCACTGACTTGACCGGGATGGTTCGGGATCCCTGAGCCATGCCACCAGTGGAGCCTTGGTGGGGCAGTTTTGCTCTTACCAGCCAGGTTGCCGTGATGACCATTTTTGACAGACATGTTCTTGGCATTGAAGCCCTTGTTGTCCCCAGGAAGAGCTGGAGCTTCTCTCAAAGCTTCGTGGTGCATTTCAACACACTTGACTTCAGTTATAATGTTGACTGGAGCAAAGGCGACCATCGTGCCCGGTCTGAGAACACTGGACTCCACTGGGCCCACAGGGACGGTACCAATACCTCTAATTTTGTGGATGTCCTGGAGGGGCAGATGAAAGGGCTTACCAGTTGGATGAGTTGTGGCAGATGCCATGCAGATTTTCATGTAGCATGGTCCCACTGGCATTGCCATCTTTTTGGGTAACTTTCCATCCCTTGAACCAAGGCGTGTTAGCACTTGGCTCCAGCATGTTGTCACCATTCCAACCAGAAATTGTTGCAACAATTAGGACAGTACAGTCTGCTTGATCATGTTTTTCATAAAGTCTCCATGTCCTAGGGCTTCAATGCTGGTTGCATAATCCTTGCTGGTCTCCAGTTTCCACAGGGAGATAGCAACGATGATACCAGCATATCCAAGCCCCAGGCATCCTTGAAGGGCCCCTTTCCCATCTCAGAAGCCTCCTCTTTAATTCTTCAATGCTGCTTTTGTCGAACCTACCTCACGTGTAGGTCATAAGACCGGTAGTGGTGGACTTGCCTGAATCTATGTGTCCAATGATGATGATGTTGATAGGAATCTTTCCTTTCCCATCTGGCTTAGCTTCAGCAGTGGTTTTCACAAAATCCCTCGCAAAATAGTGGTGCCACATTTACTGTGCGTCAAGCTGAAACAAAGACATTTGCATAGGTCCTTGTTTCGATTTTTATGTTGGAATATTCCAGACTTACTAGGAAAGTCAAAAAGAGAGGGATTCTGTACACTGTCACCCAGTTTCCTCTAATATCTGTACTTTGCATGCTTATATGGTACATTTGTTAAAACTAAGAAACCTCATTGGTACGCTGCTATTAAGTAAAGCCCAGACTTGATCTGCAGTTCACCAGCTTTTCCTCTGAGGTCCTTTTTCTGTTTCAGGATTCACTCCAGGGTATCACAGTGCATCATGTCTCCCTGGTCTCGTCTGATCTGTGACAGTTTCCAGGTCTTTCCTTGTTTGTCATGACCTTGACCATTTTAAAGAGTATGGGTGGTGTATTTTTTTGACTGTCCTTTGGTTTGGATTTGACATCTTTCATGTGATTGGGCTGGAGTTATGGGTTTGGGAAAGGGTGCTATAAAGGTGATGTCCTTCTCCTCTATCACACCAAGGGTACATGATAGCAAACATATCACTGGTCATTTAACCTTGACCACTCAGTTAAGGTAGTGTTGGCCATCTTTCTCCCTATGACTCACCAATTTCCCTCTACCCTAATCTAATTTTGGAAGTTACTAAGTCTCCACTGGTGTGTGTGTGTGTGTGTGTGTGTGTGTGTGTGTGTGTGTGTGTGTGAATTAAGCTCCATTTCTTGGAGCAGGGAATTTCTACATATATTATTTGTAAGAAGGATTGGTAAGGAAACTTTCCTTTTAAGGAAGATTTTCTCCCCCATTTATTTATTTATGTGATCATTTTTTATATTGGTATAAACTTAGGTATATTTATTTTATACTGTAAATGATAATCTAATACTATGTTCATTATTTTGTAGTCAGATTGTTTCACTGGGAATTATTTCAGGTTGGTTCCTGTGTCCCTTTGACCCATTCCCACCCCACTACCTATTTTTCCTCCCACGTTTTGTGCTTTACAGAGCTACAAGATTCTCCAGGCTCATTTCATGTGTGCTCTCTCCCAGCCATAGCATCAGCCACTTCTCCAGGGATTCCTAGTTCCTTTTATTTGATAATGATATTAAAAACCAAGATCTGGGCACTGAGTATGCTTATTACCACTGGAGTATCCGGCCCTATCAGTGAACAGAACTAAAAAATGTATGCATATGTACCAACCATCCAAGGTAGAATACATGGGTTTACTTCTGTATCTATCCATCTCTGTTTATATTCAGTTAAACATGAGCTCATACTGATTGATGTCTCTAATTTCAATCCAGGCCCCCAGGGTTCTTTCTACCCCAACTTTCCTGGTTACATGTAACTTTCCTCTCCAACAGTGGGAAGTCTGGCCCGCATTGTCCCCCTATTCATTTACTTATTTCTTCAATCCCAGGATACGTGCAAAGCAGTTGTGAACCCATACTGCCATAACATGGGTCTGTTTTTGAGTCTGTGTTCTGTTTCTTTGGGCTATTTGTCTAGTCTTTTACCATTACCAGTACAATTGATTATTAACACCTTGACAATGTCTTCATACGTGATAAGGAAGACCCCATTATTCTTTTCCACTTAACCATTCATAGACTTTTATTTTTCCATACAAAGTTATCATGATTTTTTGAGTTTCTTAATTTTGACTGAAATGGCAGTTGACTCATAGCTTGATTTAGGAAGAGTTAACAGATTTACAACATGAAGACATTTTTCTATAAACATAATATGGCTTTTTATCATTTAGATATTTTTTCACAATATTCTCCTTACCAGGCTGTGCAGTATTTTTTAGTTTAATTCTGAGATAATTCAGTGGTTTTTTTCCTCCCCTTTGTGAAAGGTGTCTTGTTTTCTACTTGTTTTTTTTCTTTTAATAAAGGGGCATTTTTATTTATTTGTAATTTAAATTAATCAACATGTAGAGTCTTATTAGTTTCAGAGGTAGAGTTTAGTGATTCATCTACTATATTTTTAAATTAGCTATTGCTAAAATAGAGGTGATGACATTGAGTTGGTAATTTGATCTCATGTCTGACAACCTTGTGCAACTCTAGTTAGTGCTTCTGTTGAATTTTCTAAGTAAATGACAGTTTATCTCTGTGGATTCTTCCATTTTTTTTGTTTTTTTGTTTGTTTGTTTGTTTTTTGTCTTATCTCATCGCATTACCCAAGACCTTTAGTAATAGATAGCAGCACAGATAATGGGCATCCCTGTCTTTTCTATTATTCTCAGCCAAATTTCAAGTGCACCTACAGTTTTTCTATTACACATGATGGTTGCTGCAGACTTATGGTACATATAATCTTTATTAAGTTAAGAAAGTTTTTTCTATTCCTAGTTTTATGGGAATTTTAAAAATCATTGAGATTTTTTTCACATGTCTTTTAAAAAATATTTTATTTATTTATTTGAAAGAGCGAGAACATGAGTGGGAAGTGGGGGGATAGGGACAGAGGGATAGGGAGAAGCAGACTCCTTGCTGAGTGGGGAGCCCGACACAGGGCTCTATCCCAAGACCTCAGGATTATGACCTAAGCTGAAGGCAGATGCCTAATAACTGAGCCATCCAGGTGCCCTTACAATGTCTTCTTCCATCTGTTGAGATAATAATTGGCTTTTCTGCTTTAATCTATTCATGTGGTAAATGGCATAGACATGATATTAAGCCATCCTTGTATTTCTTGTTTTTTAAGGACAGCATTGGTTCGGGTTAGCTAATGTTTTATTTACACACATTTAATGTCCATAAGTGAAATAAGCCCATCATTTTCTTATTTTGTGTTTCTTTAGCTAGTTTGGTATTTAAGTTCTGTTAGCCTCATACAAGATAGGATGCTTTCCTTCTCTCATTTTATGGAACAAACTGAGTAAGATAGAGATTATTTGTTTTCTAAAAGATTACTAGCATTTATCTGAAAAATCATCTGTACCTTGAGAAAATTTTGATTATCATGTCATTTTATTCAATGTCATTTAATTATTTTATTTATTTATTCATTTTATTTAATGCCATTTTCCTTTATTTAATGTCATATAATTTAATTAACTTAGTTGACATTTTCTGGTGCCTGTTTTGCCAATTTTGGTATTTTTGTCCTTTTCCAGAAATATAGCTGTTTCTTTTTGTTTTGAAAGTTTTTAAGAATGGTTGTTTATAATATATTTATTATTTAAAATCCTGCCATAGGTTTCTTTACTTAACCTAAAAAACAAGAACAGACAACTTTTGGTGTCTGGATATTCTTCAGTTGTCTTTGTCACTGTTGTTTTTTCATTCTCTTTGTAACTGATTTCCCTCCTTGTTTTTGCTTCTTTTCCCTTCTTATTTCTTTGGGTTGTTTCTGTTGTATTTTTTCCAAGTTCTTGACCTGAACATGCATTATTAGCTCATTTGTTTTAAATCTTCCTTGACGTCTGATAGAAGTATTTAAGCTATAAATTTTCCTCCTAACACTATGCTCCATAGATTTTGCTATGTAAAGTGTTCATTTTGCTGCATTCCAAATATTTCATAACTTCCCATATGCTTTCCAAGGATTACTTAGTAAAAATGCCCCCCCACAGCCTTATGGGATTTTAAAAAACTTATCCTCTTATTATCAAGGTTAAATTTGATTGCTTGGTAGTCAGAGGACCTGGTCTGTAAATGTTGATTTTTAAAAAAAATTTGTTGAGGCCTCCTTTTTGGCCTAGAATGTGGTCAATTTTTATGACTTTCATATTATTTCAAAAGAACATATATTCTCTGTAGGTGTAAAGTTCTATTACTACCTATCAATTTGAATTCATTGTTACTCAAATTTTCTATATTTTCTCACATTTCTGTGCAATGATAAGATGGTAGGCTGGTCTCCATAATACCTTTGAAATTTATCATTTGCTATTTTACTGCCTAAATTGGGTAGAGATTTTGCTACATTTTGCTGTTCAAAGAATAGGGCTGTCAATTCAATAAGCTAGTATTTTGAGTGGTCTGGTCTAAGACATTTGTCACCAACATATTTATTAAGGACATGACTCTTCTAGGTATTGTCCTAGCAGAATCAGTGCATCCTTCCTAAATGGATTTAGAAGTATACATATATATATATATTTTTTGGAAGTATATTTTTAAAAACTGAGTCATGCCCCCCAATTGTAAAATGTAACATATAGGATAACAGCTGGAATTCACACGCAGATTTGTGCACCATGTTCAGAAGCTCCTCTTGTCCTGGCCCATGCCCTCTTCATTTCTCACCACCCCCCTCCCCGTTCCCATTCCCATTCAATGTTACAACTACTAGAAATTCATTTTGGGAGTTGTGATCCCCGGGTGTCCTCTTTTAGCTTATAAAAATATTTTCATGCATTAGCTACAAATTGCTATTATTCTCCAACATCTAAAGGTGAATTTATCAGATTTCTCTGTTTTCTGGTAGCTGGCTAAAACTACTTTTGCAAGAGAAGAGGTTATGGAGGAAGGATGGGGAGGAAGGAGGACTAGGAGAGGGAGGGAGCCACCACAAGGACTACTCCTTGGGGAGGGTTGTTTTCCAGGGATACGAGCCCTGAGAGAGCTGCTGCAGCCAGGGCTTTGGGAAGATGAGGGCAGCCAGAAGGTGCTGGGTATGCAGGTGTGGGGCGAGCAGAGACTGGACTTGGGAGATTCAAGAAGACCAACTTGATCTATGTAAGGATTTTTATCAAGACGGGCCTCACACTTCCAGCTCATTTATTCCATATTGGGCAAGAGGGCAGCATCCTCTATTTTTCTTCAGTTTTGCCTCAGAGAAGAAAAGAAGGCAAATTTTATGCTCCTGTTTTCTTCTCTGCTTTACTGTCATCTCCATAAGAATCCCCCTGTGACTCTCCTGGATCGTATTAATGCAACTTGTCTGTCTGTCAGATACTTCATTTGCAATTAGCAGAAGGCCCTAGAACACATCACCTTGGATTCTTGGCTGAATTCTTTATTGCTATTGAACTTACCAGGTGTGTCATGTTCTCAGTAAAACTTTGAGTCCCTTTGGGGCAGGTATACTGGGTTACACTCTTTTAAAATCTATTTCACCTGGTTGTATCATGCAATGCACATGGCAGCTATTGGTGGGTATTGTCGTGTTGACTTGAATCGAGAAACCGTAGGTTTACTTATCTTTTCTGGCTTATGGACACAGTGTCCTTCACCTGAGTCAAAGTGACTGTCTTTGAAAAATACTTCATTTTACTCAGTTCTAAGCAAGTCGATGATGGAACTGACTTGATCTCAGGAAGGGCCACCCCAAAACACCCATCACCAAAGAGATAAAAACTTGCATCAGAATGAAAAATTCCATATCTCATCTCTCTATGTGACTGCATTAACAAGCTTTTATCTAGATGAAATAATACAGGGTAAGCCATCTTGATAACTTTTTCTTGTGTACAACAATGTATACCTCTCGCTTTCTGAGGGTCTGCAGTAAACTTACTTTAATATGAACTTGATATGGGCTCTGGTTCAGTTTCTCCTTCTATCCCTTTCCAGAATTTGCAATTAAACTTATAAATTGAAATTGAAGATGAACACACACACACAAAACAGGTATGAATAAGAAGTGTGGTGACTAGAGATGAATTGGTTGGCTTTTAGAGGGTGGGCTCTTCCCTTGGCTAATTCCTTGTGGTGGCTCCCTCCCTCTCCTAGTCCTCCTTCCTCCCCATCCTTCCTCCATAACCTCTTCCCTTGCAAAAAATATTTTTAGCCAGCTACCAGAAAACAGAGAGGCCAGTTCATAAGCTTGTAGACTCAAAAACCTGCGTCCTGAGGCTTTTTGATCCAAGGGACAAACTTTTAGAATAGGCTGACATTAACCAAGATATTTACTTAGTCAACAAATATTTACTGAATCTTGTGATGTCCCAGATCTGTTCTAGTGAGAATGGCGCACAGGACTTTGCTTTGTGCCATTATAGAGTGTACATTTTAATAAAGGAGATTGACAAACAAATGAATAATATCATCGGTAGGTATTAAAGGCAATAAAGGAAAATAAAGGAGGATAAGAAGAAGGGATGGCAGGGACAGGAAGAGCCCACAGGAAATGAAAGTATGACTCGTGTGACATCCAGGTAGTTTCAGGGAAAACAGCAAGTGCGAAGACTCCCAAGTGGATACCAGCTTAGAACGTCATCAAAACATGGTGTTTATCATCAACAGACCAGAACGTTCTTCGGGGCAAAAAATGCCCTTTCTCTCCACTCAGGCCTTTAATACAGAAAGCCATGTCACTACCTGGAAGTTGTTTGGTAAGCCTGATATCCGAACACGTGGGATTAGCTAACTGGCATCAATAATTCATGGCATCAGGCTGAGTCTGAAGCCTCTAGCCATGCCCCTGAGCCATGTCTCATTAGGCCTATCTCTGGATAAGGCTGGACTGGGCAGGGGTAACCTGTTTTTTTTGTTTTTGTTTGCTTTTAAACTGAGGACAGTAACTGGGGTTAGGATAAACTGGATAAGTGTTTCCAACATTTACTAGCTGGGTAATATTGGCAAGTTCCCTTACCCTCTCTGTCTTTGTAAAGAGAGATGATGTTTTACCCAAGGTCACACAGGCAGAAATTGAATATAGGGCTTTTGATTGTTTCATCTCTTTCCCTGCTGTCTCTTTAGTCCACCCTGGTTGCAAACAAAGTTGGTGGTTGGCAATTAACCACAGAAAAGAACCAGTGTGGACAATTAGAGTTAAGTCTCTGTCTTTACTAATAAGAATGTTGCCCTTTACAATCTGAATTTTGACCATATCCTTGGGTCTCAATACTGCTGCATCAGCTCAAATCTGCCATTCAGACTCCCTCCATCTGACCTGCCCACAACATAGACATTTCCACAGGTGCCATCATCTTGCTGGGTCTGAGGTTCAGGGTGAACACCTGGGGCTTTTCTGTTAGAGACTCTAAATCCCAACAGGCCCCCAAAGGCCACATTAATGGGTGCTCATTACACATCTGTTTATGAACACAGGACAGTATTACATCAGACTAGGAGACAACCTCACCGAGAATTCCAGGAATCACCAAATTACTCATTTAAAGAGCTGGTTCATGATTTATTGGAATACATAATCAAGTATTGATGAAGTCGTATTAAGAAATGGACCAGTTTGTTTTTACTCGTTCATTTAAACCTCTGTTTTACTGCAAAGCATTTAATATGGCTCTCAAGTCATTGACATCCTACACAGGACTTTATTTCCCGTCAGAGCAGTTTTTCATATACTGCAGGACTTTCTCAGCTGGGGGGTGCGGGTAGGGGTGGACAGCCACGGGGCTAGGTAGGGCTGGCTCTGCCGACTCCATTTCAAGGATGGGAACTTAGATGTGGAAGCCGCTGTACTGTCCAAGAAGGGTTTTCCAGAAGTTAAGCGTCTCCTCGCACCTGCTTGGCCAGAAAGGTTCACGTCCTCCCATCATTTTGGAGAAGCCTGGGATAGAGGCCACTGTGGGGCTGCACCCCACCAGACAACCCATCTAGTTCGGGCTGTGACACAGGGCGGGGTCTGAGTTAAGGGCACCCGCACGACCCTCGGCCCAGGTGCGCGAGAGAGGACCTTCTACCCAAGACCGCCCGGTATTTAGCCAGGGTCATCCACCCTCCCGGCCAACTCGGAGAGCCTCCAATAGGCAAAGCACCGAATCCCACTGCTTGTCAATAAGATTTTCTACTGGCAGCGTCGGGGTGCCCTCAGGTCAAGAACTGATCTGTGCACCCGCTACGCCCCCGAGCTCGTGCCCTCGGGCAATGGAGGGCTTCTTGGGCTCTACAGCCGAAAATCCTCGCGAGGGCTGCCGGGGGCTGGTGGGCTTCTCCTCACAGCGGCCGGGTGAGAGTGCCGTGGGGTGTCCGCTCCTCCTAGGAAGCCAGCCAGCTAGCGGACACGCCAGGAACAGGAGAAAACTGGAGACTTAGAGCTTGCACCACCTCCACCTCCCCGGCAGCGAACCCTGCTTCTGGGCCTCCGGCTCTAACTCTGGCCTGGCCCCGCCCCAGACTCCAGGCCCCACCCAAGTCCCCGCCCTTTCCGCCAGCCCCCGACCCTGCCCTCCCGCCCCTGACACCGCCCTCCCTCGTAAGGCCACGCCCCTTTCCCCTTCCCCCGCCCCTTCCGGCGCACGTGTGGACCTGGGGAACGCCTGGGTGTTTCGTCGATTTCCGCGCGTCCCTTCGCTAGGTCGCCTGGTGTGTGGATCCCGGTGCGCCGTTGCGCTCTGGGCCATGGGAGTCCCCAAGAGGAAGGCCCCGGGCGGCCAGGACAGCGCGGCTCCCCGCGCGGGCGCAGCCAAGCGGGCCCGCTCCGAAGAGCTCACGGGCGTGCGCTTCAAGGCTCAGCTGCGGGATCCTCAGGGCGCGGAGCCGGGTGAGTGCGGGGCCGCCCGGGGCGGAGAGCACGTGCGAGCGAGGCGGGTCCCGGCCGTAGCCGTGTGCCAGGCTCAGCCTTCCTCTGTGCAGCTGTTCGGTCCCGAGCCACGGAGCCGGGCCTTCGGTTTGCAGACGGAGGAAACCGAGGCTGCGGCGCTTGGGCGTCCTGGGTCCCCGGCGGCCTAGGCCGCTGTAGGGCCGCGCGCTGCGTACACTTCCTTGCCCTGGGCTGTCACTGACGGCCAGAGGGCCCGCCTTGCTCTGTTGTGACAGTTCCATGCGACTACACGCCCCCCGTAGCCGGGCAGTATCCCTCAGCAGGCCCTAACACCTCTTTATTGCAATCGTCAGGGAAGCACATACTTTCACACACCGAACTGACCTTACCTACTTACCAGGTCGCAACTATGAGTCAGCTAGGGGCCGCTCAGTGAGGCAGTTTGCTACATCGTTGGGCTGTCCGCGCTATTTTCAATAGCTTTGGTCCTCCAACACTCACGCTGATCTGATGACGCCTAATAAGCTGCGGCATGAAGCCCCACAAGTACCTGTCAGTTGACCAGGATTAAACTAGTGACTAAGATGAAGCAGATTCTGTAATTTCACATTCTGAAAAGTGTGATCACCCTTCTTCACAGCTTCTTGTAATCCATTCGGAAGTAATGTAGGCTATGAGGGAATAAAAATGCAATCGAATATGCCAGTATGGAGAGACTTGGTACTTTGTCAAAATAAAACAGTAAGAGTGTCTCTCAGGTTAAAGAGATTATTAAACTGGTGGCCAGAATATCCCCAGTTAATAACTTGTCTTCTGTACATTTTGCTTTTAAGCATTTGATGTCTGTAACTGCCAGCCAGTGCTACTTTAGCGCAAAATTACACATTTCATTCATTCATTTATTCATTATTTACTAGGGGCTGTCATTTGCTAGTAGAGATAAAATGAGTAAAAAATCAGACACGGGTGCTGTCATTATGGAGCATATGAATAGTGAAGTGGGGAAGATGGATGTCAATCAATAAAATCACATAGGAAGGGTTCTAAGTACCACTCCTCCAAAGAAGAGGTATCTGGTGTCTTCAGGCCTCAGACCTAATCTGGGAGATCAAAGAAGTCTCCCCAGAGGAAGTGGCCTTTCAGTGGAGGTGTAGGATGGAGTAGGAACAGGAACCTTTGTGGCAGAAGAAACAGCTTGCCTAATTATTTAAAAGATTGTATTCATATTCATATTGCAGGTTTTGCCCAGAGAACTCCATGGCATTCGGTTGCTGCATTTGATTAGGTTTCCCAAGGAAACTCAGGTTGACAGGAGGATGGGTGCCGAAGAAGTAGTTAGAAGATGTGGCATAGCTGAGGTCAGAGGGTGACCGGTGAATCCCTTGAATGAGGTTGTGTTGCACCTGTGTTTGAATCTGGTCTCCATCTTGGATTCTCTTTGCCTGTTAATATGTTGTCATAACATCCTGTGATGAGATCTCCTGACGGAAAAATCAGAGACGAGGAGTTGTCAGGTGTCAGGGTCTTGTTTTCATCCAGGCATGAGGAAAGGTTTGTTGTTATTTTTGTGCTGTTCTTTTTCCAGCTTTATTGAGATTATTGACATAACTGATGGAAGTTTAAGGTATATGGTGGGCTGATGACACACATATACTGTGAAATGATTACCACAATAAGTTGGCATGCCCATCCCTTCACATAATTACTATTTTTTGTGTGTGATAGCATTCAAGATCTACGCTCTGAATAACTTTCAAGTACTATACTAATACAGTACTCTTATAGTCACCATGCTGTACATTGGATCCCTAGAACTTACTCATCTTATTATTTTTTAAGTAAACTCTACCCCCAACGAAGGGCTCAAACTCACGACCCCGAGATGAAAAGTCACATGCTCTGCCTACTGAGCCAGCTAGGCACCCCAAAACTTACTTATAGCTGGAAGTTTGTACCCTTTGACCAACATTTCCCCATTTCCCCCATTCCATAGCCCCTGGCAACCACCATTCTGCTCTCTTTTTCTTTCTTTTCTTTTCTTTTCTTTCTTTCTTAAGATTTTTATTTATAAATTTGAGAGAAGGAGAGAGAATGAGTGCAGGGAAGGGCAGAGGGAGAGAGAGAAACACTCCTTGCCAAGCAAGGACCCCAATGTGGGGCTTGATCCCAGGACTCTGGGACCATGACCTGAACTGAAGGCAGATGCTTAACTGACTGAGCCACCCAGGCGCCCCTGTGCTCTCCTTTACTGAGTTTGACTCTTAGGGTCCCCATATAAGTAGAACATACAATATTTGTCTCTCTCTAATTTATTTTGCTCAGTGCCCTCAAAGGTCCATACATGTTGCAGAAGGCGGAATTTCCCCCTTTTCAGGCTGAATAATATTTCATTGTATGTAGACCTACAGATAGCTCTAGATATACCACATTTTTTAAAATCTGTTTTCTGATTTTACCCTCTTCATGGGGTGGGAGTAGAACTTCAGAGTTAGATTGGTCAAGACCCGGAGACTGCCCAGGAGTGGTTCGATGGCAGCTTCAGGGAAGACCACTGCACCAAGAAGGGCTGGGTTCCAACGCAGTTCCTTTGAAAGTCGTTGCCCAGTCCCTCACTGGAGATAGAGAAAAGGCCATGTCAGAGTCCTCGCTGTCACCGTCTCAGTATGGCTGCTGTGTTCTCCCTCTCAGTATGTGGCAGTTCCAGTCTCCCGCATGCTCCTGCCACAAAGCCATCTCGGGCTTGTGATTGTTGCTTAGGAGATGGTCCTTGTTAATATTTGAACATTACTCTTCTTTCAGCCTTGGAAGCGTTTGTTGCTGCTGCCAAGAAGCTACCACGAGAAGACGTGTATGATGTCGTGGAAGGATACATCAAGATTTCTGTGGAGTGTGCCGAGATTTTCCAGCTCCTGAGTGGGGAGAAGCGACCTGAAAGTGAAGTATGCTATTCCTTACCTGGCTTGCTGAAGAGGAGAAAAAGTTCATGCCACTATTGTGTTAAACTTGATGGAGGGAGATGTGATAGAAGTTTCTAGGACATTACCAGCTTTCTGGAGAAGACGATGCCTTGTGCCTGTGCTGTAGGAATACATTCAGTTTTGCACCATGGCTTTTTAAAGCATTTTAGTGGAAAGTGCTAACCTCGCATTAGTGAATGATACCGGAAGGAAGGACCATAGATTCTTAATCTAAATGCACTTGGTTTGTTTTTAAGTAATCTCTGCATGCAACATGGGGCTCAAAGTGACAGCCCCAAGATCAGGAGTTGCATGTTCTACTGACTGAGCCAGCCAGGCACCCCCTTGAGGGGGTTTGTTTTAACAAAGAGGAAATAGGTAGAAACTGTGGGTCATGGTTGCAGACACATATTGAGTTGAGCATTGACCGTGGTTTTCTGGTTCCAAAGAGGTTCAAAATTCAGAATATTTATGAACCTGTTGTGATCTCAGGGTTATTGCTGTAGGGCTATAGACCCGAATATCCCCAAAGCAGTGAGGCCTTGCGAGTAGAAATTTGTCTTTTCATTTCATTTTGTGTAATTGTAAGTAGGCAAGTCTCTGTTTAGCTGGACGGTGGGAGCAAGAGTAATTCCAGAGCCTGGGGTCTGCAAAGCTCCCGGTGACACTGCCTCCTGCCTGCCGCGGGCTCCGGGCCTGTTGAAGGTTCTAAAGTGACAGTGGCTAAGATAAGAGGAACATAGGTACAGAGGAGGAAAAACAAGCTGATTCATAAGCGTTTCAATTCTGTGTTTGCAGATGCTATTAACATTTCAAGTCTTGGAGGCCATACTGTTGCGGACAGCAAGCGACCTTTCCCATTTTCATGTTGTGGGGACCAACATCGTGAAAAAGCTAATGAATAATCACATGAAGCTCATCTGTGAGTCCCTGTATGCCTCAGGCTATAGGTAAGTTGCCCCTTCTGTGGCAGGACGAGCCGTGGGCTTGGTCTGCGTTCAGCTGTCCCTGAGTGCACTTGGCCTTCGCTTCACTCAGAAAGCAGAGCTGATTTCCAAGGCCATCAGGGCTGTGGCTGTGCCTCTGCCGCCCCTGTGGACCAGGCCCTCACTGTCGCTGACTCCTGCGTGTCCTTGCTCCTGCCCTGCCGTTTCTCTTGCTGTTGTGGGAACCTTCAATCGCAGACATTCTACATTCTTTCCGTTGCCCGTCCTCCTTCTCCGGCGGCTCTACGTGATCATCTCTCGCTCCCTCCTTCACTTCAGGACTTTGTGGTGCAGAAGTGTTGTCTCTGGGAGACCTTGTTTCGCCACCCCGCAGTCCACTGTCCCTTTCTGTCTGTTAGTTTGGGGACAGAAGGATCTGTTGGTAGGTATGTTTGTGCAGCTACACATTTGACGTAATACTCCCATGTCAGTCCATCGACGGCTTCCCTCCGCCAGAATGCAAGGTGTGTGTAGGTGGGGGCCTGGACTGTTCCAGAAGGTGCCTGGACTGTTCCAGAAGGTGCACAGTAAAGCACGGATTTGGGTGCCCATGGAATGAAGAGGCAGCCGAGAGCTTGGTCTTGGAGATGCACACTGTGAAGAAGTCTTCCCCTACACCCTGCCTTTGCAGAGGATGAGCTGTGGGGCTCCCGGTTACAGGACAATTTACTGGAGAGAGAAACTGCCATCTTCTTTGTATCGTATTTTGTATTCTTGGATCCTTGTCAGACCAGTTTTTAAGCTTTATTTGGAGGTTTTGTTTTTTGTTTTTTAAAGCACGTCTGCCTGTCTCTTTCCTTCCTTTTTCTGGCTTGCGGATGGCAGACCACACAACCAGGAGCACAACTGGCTTCGTGCTGCTGTTCTTGACATGCCTGATTTCCTTGTCCCTCTGCAGGATGGCCCGAGCGTGCCTGAACCTGATGGCCGCCATGGTGACCCAGGGTCCTGAGGCCGCCAGGGATGTCTGCAGCCATTTTGATTTGAATAAAAAGACCTTGTACACCCTAGCGACCAAGAGGGATACCAAGGTGAGGAGCTCCGAGCATCTCGTACCTCCTGTGTATTTCCTTTTCTTTTTGGAGGGCTTAGTGGTTTGTTTTGTTGTTTCTCTGGCCTCGGTCCTCATGTGGGTGGAGTAGAAGCTGAGTGTGCAGAAACGTGTGGCAGAGCCTGCATGACAGGGACATCTGAGGACAGCTTCTCTGGGGGCTCAGCATTGCGGTGCTTGCCCTGTGAGCGTCTTCACGGAGGAAAGGAAATAATCTCTATGTGCCGTGTGGCGTGGACCTTGTAGGTCATCCCAGTCCTGTTCCTATTCTGTCCACTTCGGAGAAAACCCTTGAAAGTTTAAGCCCGTGACATCATCAAAGAGGACATTTATGACTCTTTTAACGTTTCCCGTGTCTCCCGTCAGTAAGTCCTGTCATGACTAGGTGCTGGATTGTGCCAAAGAGAATGCAGGTGTGAATGGTTTTTAGGAGAGCCATTATAAAAAAGGCTCCCGGCTGGTTCTGGAAGTTTCGGTTGGGTTTAGAAAGGTTCTTGAGGAGAAGACACAAGTGTGAGGACTCAGAAGCTGGAGAGAGGTGTCCTGTGCCGGCTGCAGGTTGTCTCAGCCCTCCCTGTTGGCTGGAACAGCCGGGAACAGCCAGGGCTCCCTTCTCCACACCTGCTCCCCGGGCACAGACCGACGGTTAACCAGTCTGTCTGCTGAGGTGGAGAAGCACATGAGCATAGTTTACTCCTGCACCCTCTCCTCTCACTCTTGAGGGAAATTAATCAGTGTCTACACTGCCAGGTAGTGGAGTGGGGGTTAATCATAGTAACGCCAGGTAGCTTTTCTGGCTCTGCGAGGTTGGCCCCGGGTTCAGGGTTTTCCTGGCACGACAGATAAGGTGTTCTTCTGAGGAAAAAATTCCAGGTCTTAGTGTCTCATGGATACTCTTCTTTATTATCATGAGTTCTTTACGTACTATGAATGTGTCAACAAATTCCATTCATTGAGTAATGGCTGCTGACATTTAAATGCGTTCCTAATAAAAAGAACTTGCGTGCTGTTTGCACACTAGGGCAAATGTCATGGTTCTTTGGTGTCACTTGGCAGTCTGCCTGTCAGTAATTGTCCCTCAGATTCCCTTCCCATTTCCACCCCGTCTCCCTTGAGACGTTAGCCAGCTCAGCCCTGTAAGTAAACTATGTCAGGACCCCGACCACCCACTGGGACACAACGAGGAAGGAGCCCCGCCTGCAGGCTGTGTGCGCCCCGCTTCCCCGCGGGGTCCTCCTGGCAGGTGATAGTTTACCTCTCTGTGATCTATGAAATGGGAGTTATTGGCAAGACAAAAGTGTTTTCACTTGAGGGTGTACGTTAAATATTTTGTCGTGGGAAATGATTTTTAGACATCAAATTTTTTCTCCCATACACGAATGTTAGGGGCATTAAAAAATAGAGAGCAGCCCAGAGAACCCCCACGTACCTGTCCTCCAGCCTCAGGCACCGTCACCTCTGCCACGTTTTTGGTTTGTTTGGGGACATTCGAGTGTAGCGGATCCCACACGTGAACCGTATTCCCTCATGCATATTTTAGTGTGTGCCTCTAACAGAAAGTGACACAAAACGACAGAACCATCCCCGTACCTGATACCGTTCATAACTCTTAATACCACTGAATGCCCAGTTTGGTCTCAATTTCTCCCCCCTCTCTCTGTCTTTACACTTCGTGGTTCAAATCAGGATCCAAACAAGGGCTACATACTGTGTTTTGTGGGTCTCTTTCTCAAATTTCTTCATGTTGTTGAGTTTTTGGTCCCTGTACTCCCTCCCACCATTTTTCCATTCCATTTAGTTTTTGAAGAAGTTGATGGTTATCAAGATTTACTTTTTTTTAATAAGTGTGTTTTAACATTTTGGAGGGAATTGTTAAAGCCTCATGAAAGCGAGAATCATGGTTCTTTTTCATCCAGCCAAAGAAAGCATTGTTTGTGTCATTGGCCAAAGAGCAGTTTTACCAAATGTGTTTTGGTCTATTTTAGACCGTTGTTTTGCAGAACAAGCCATAAAGAGTTCAGGATGCTTCCTTCTTAGGATAATAGTACTGTGAAGTCACAGGGTAGGAACAAGGAGTAGACGTGTGACCCTCTTGCCTTTGACCGAGCTTGCTGGACACGGAGGGCAGAGGGCCAGGGGGCAGCACGGGGCTGCCTGGCCAGGAGAATGGGCGGGAGGCATGCCGTGGGTGCTTGGAGTGGGTCGGATGCTATGTCTTGGGGGTCTTGATTTGTTCACAGTGCGGGAACCTGAAATTTGGGGTTGGCTGGGATATACATGGACTCTGGGAGGTGAGGTCTACATTCCACGTCAGTTCAAAATTTGTTGCTGGGGGGGACCCTCGAGGGCATCTAGTCCCAACTACTGTGTACAAGCAGGATGGAAAGACCGAGAATGGCACATAACTCAGACCTGCATTCCAGGGCCCTAACTTCCAGTACTTAAGTGGACCAAAAAACAAATAAGCAAACAGACAAACAGAAAAACCCAAAACTTGTATAACCTTTCTAACTAGCTAGCAAAACACAGAACCTAATTTAATCTTGCCAGGCAAGTTTTGGTATCTTGCCAGCGTTCTTTTGAAACACGAGGCATACATAGATCAGGATAGCAGGTTCGCTGCTTGAATTAGTTGACCTGTTTCTTTCAGCGAGGTGGCATCTGGATAGCTTGGGAGCAGTGGTTACTTTAAGCTTCCTGAGGACAGGGACAATATCTTCGTCATCTTTGCATCCTCTCTGGGCCTGAGATTATGGCATCTTAAATATAATTGGTGTTTGAACAACATTGTATTGGTGAGTTTTGAAATATTGCTGGTAACTGAGGAAATGCAGCTCATTTTTAAGACTTCGGTGACCATTGTACCCAAACTCCTTACTGTGAGGAAGTCCGCAGAGTAGTCCCCAGAATGGGGAGGGTAGTTTTGAGCTCTTAGTGTATTTGAAATAAAGCAACATTGGTCTGATAAGGTCTCACTGAAGTGCTGTGGGGCATGAATGGAGGTGGAGACCTATGAATTCAGTCGATGTATAAGGCCTCCATCCAGATGTGATGGAGCATGGGGTCTGATGGCCTTTCTCTTCTCCCTGAAGAACATACACCTGACAAAATGAGAGAGAATTAAGTAAATACTCACATAGGAGCCTAAGTGGTTCCAAGTGGGGTCCTTGCGTCTTGAGAACAAGTGAACTGAAAATGCCCTGGAAGCTCCAAGAAGCAAGCACTTCTCTGCAGTCAGACATAGAGTCGCGCACGAAGCGGTGTGTTTGTACAGTTATTTCGTACTTTGTAATTCTAGGACGCGCTCGCTTAGTAGCTGCGTGAGCTTGAATGAGTTTTTAAAATCTGTTTCCTCGTCTGTAAAATGGGTGTAGAAGGCATCTCCACCTCAAGTTGTTATAAGGAGTGAATGATGTCCTGGACGTGCAGCCTTTGCCATGGTGTCCGATGTGTAGTAAGTGCTCAATGAATGACATTGGTCTCCTCCTCCTCACCACCACTACGGCCACACTGCCTCTACTAAGCAGGATGGAACTGTCAGGAAGGCAGATCTCTTCATCTTTTCCAGGCATCCAGGGCAAGAATTCTCCGTGATATTAACTTATTCCTTGGCAGCAAATGAAGGTATCTTTGGAATAACTAAGGCGGGGAGGAGAGTACAGCTGAGGTGGTGGAGGACCCCAGTGTAGGAGCTAGTGCTGGTACGGCCAGTGAGCGGTGCCTGTGACCAGCCACCGGGGTGTGAAATGGATGAGGAGACATGGTGTGTCTTAAAATTACTGGGAGGGAAAGTTATCAGATGGCCCCCGCCATTTTCCCTGAAGTGCTGGCAAGTGGCCATGTCCAGCGGGCCCTCCTTGAGGATGCCCACTGTTCTGGGTCACAGCTGCATCCTGCGGGACCCTGCAGATGGCAGTCCCAGGAGGGCCACGCCGAGTTTGTACTACGACAGCATCTGGGCTTTGGTGTCTGGTGTGAATTTATGATACCTAATAAAATCCAGACATCACCTCATTGGTGTTAGCAAAAGCAACACCGATCTCTCCGTTGACTCTGGATTTCCAAAACTGTGTATATGATTTTACTGGCAAGTGAAGTAGATGGGATCTAGATGGGCTGGGAATCTTCTGTTCTATACCAAAGTGGTCGTTATGTATGCCGTGGGAGGGGACACAACTGTACTTTACCCCTACTTCTGTGTTTATTAAGCAGTGAGCCATTATGCTGTTGCTTTTAAGCATAGTGGGTGAAAATAAATATTTCAGATAGACATCTCAATATTTTTTTTCTTTACTTTTGGCCCATGTCTTCACATCTGTCTTTTTTGAGGGAGAAAGGGGAGGGGCGGGGTGGAGGAGAGGGAATCTTAAGCAGGCTCCATGCCCAGTGCAGAGCCCAATGGAAGGCTCCATCTCACAACTCTGAGATCATGACCTGAGCCTACATCAAGCATTCAGATGCTTAAATGACTGAGCCACCCAGTCACCCCATACTTTCACATTCAGAGACAGCCTGAAAGAGAAAGAAAAGTAGTGCAGAAAATGGAGGGAAAAGAGCAAAGAAAAAAGCCCTGTGTTCCCACGGAGAGATGACTGCTCATCTTAGACCCTGAGCCTTCTGATGGTACAAGCGCAAAGGCCTCTCTGCCACTGGGATGGGAGGGGCGCGTGAGCCACCAAGTCCCTGCTTGTGTCCCGCAAGTGACTCACGGTCTTCTTCGCCCCTCAGGGCGTGCACGACGTCCGGCTGGCCTACATTCAGTTTGCCCTTTCCTTTCTCATCGCCGGCGATGACAGCACGATAGTGCAAGTGCTGGAGTTGAAAGGTAGGTGCACCTCTTTGTCTTGTAGCAGAGCCCGATTATGATTGGTTTTGGAAAGTCTCCTGCCAAGCGTTTTTCCCAGAATGAAAGAGTCTGCAGCTTTTGCAGCCGCTGCATGAGTGCGGCCAAGCTTCGGTCGGTGCAGTTTGGAGGTGGCTGGTCAGCGCGAACCCATATTTCTGCTGTGTTCTCTGGAATGCAGAGCGCTGTCCTAAGGAAGGAGGAGACTCCCACAAATAGAGGAGGCTTTCTGGCTCCAGAACCCGCACAGATATGCAGCCCTGGCTACCTGGTTTTCTTTAGTAATTGGGCTTGAAAAAGTAAAGTTTAATTACTTCCGTAGCTTTGCCGTGTGTTACCAGAATATCGCTAATAGAGCTAAAGAATTCCAGCTGGACCACTTAGTGGCGGCTGCACCTTAGAGCCGGGCTTGGCATAGTTGAGGCTGTTAGGGCCACTTGCTTTTTATCCAGAGCTTCAGGAAGACAACAGTGGCAGCCGCAGACCACCGTTAGCACATGGCCGTCGTTAAGTATGATCCCCTGGAATCGAGCCCTGTCTGCGGGGTGAGGGGGAGCTGTTCTGTGTCCCCACCAGAGCTCTGGGAGTTGTTGGAGGAACAGTGTGCTACCTGGGGCCCAGTGTGGTCAGATCCCCAGCCTGTCCCTCACCTCCCCCGCGGTGGGAGACCTGAGCTCTCTCCACGTGACTGCCAGGGACCATTTAAGAACAGGCTGTGGGTGCCGGTCACCTTATATGTCGTTAGCCCTGATCGACGAGGGGAGCCGCATTACACTGGGAAGCAGCCCTGTGGAGGAGACGCCGTTGCTATGTGCCTTTCTTGCTTGTGGCCGGCTCCTGCCAGGGCTAGGAGTTCTGCAGAGTTCCCCTGAGGCCTCTCCGCCATCTGGCCTTTAAGGATGGTGATTTGGGGTTAGTTCCCGTACGCTGCTGAGGCAGGGATTCACTTCAGTTCGTTTTTTGGTGAAGCACTTTGGCCATATGCATCAGAACTTTACAAAAAGTTCGATCCAGCCATTTCCTGTGTAGTCATTTATCCTCAGGGAAGAATTAAGGGGGTGAGTAGAGGTTTTCTTAGGGGCTATTTTTTCACATGAGCTGAAAATTGGATTCCTCCTAAGTGTCCAGCAACAAGGGATTGATTGTGCAGACTGAGGACCAGTCATAGGTGGAATGCAGCGATTAAAAATGGTGTAGAAATACGCTGATATCAGCCTTTTAAACAATGCGTGATTGGGTATAAACTAGTTGTAAAACTGTCAAGTGTCCCATTTTAATAAAAAGATAAATGCAACAGCATGGATATAGCGGAAGGTTAACAATTAACTAGTTAACAGTTAACTAGTAGTCCGGATGCCAACAGTGTTAACCTTTGGCTAGTGGAGTGATAGTTCCTTTCAGATTTCATTCTTTCAGTTTGGCGTTTTTCAGTTTTTCTTTTTTTGAGAATGAGTTTGCTTTTGTAGAAGGTTGGCGTGCCCATTGAGCACCAGTGGAACAAGTGCTTTGATGCTTCTGCCCCGTGTCACCGGAATGTAGCATGCGGCACCCAGCTGTGGCGGCTGATTCCTTGGGGATCCAAAAGTATGAAAAGAAGGCAAACAGTCGTCCCGAACTCTGCCACCAGACCCTAAAATAATGACCATCGTTTAAAATGTAGCTAATGAAGTCTGAGCAAAGAGAGATACTTAGCAAAATTGTGATCATACCATACATTCAAATGGTTGGTATAGAATTAATTTTATTTAACTTAACGTGAGAAGAGGAAAGTAAAGCAGCAGAATTTCTGAACTTTTTTAATGGTTCTGTCATTGTTTTACCTACAGACGTTGATTTCCGATGTCTTTTTTGTTTTAAGATTTTATTTATTTATTTGATAGAAAGAGAGATCACACGTAGGCAGAGAGGCAGGCAGAGAGAGAGGAGGAAGCTGGCTCCCCACTGAGCAGAGAGCCCGATGTGGGCCTCGATCCCAGGACCCTGAGATAACGACTTGAGCCAAAGGCAGAGGCTTAACCCACTGAGCCACCCACACGCCCAGTGTTCTATGTCTTGAAGTGGTTATCCTACTGTGAACTTGTGTAATTGAAAAAAAAAAAAAGGGGAAGAAAAATAGCATGTGTGTTCTCTCATTTTAAGAAGTAATGTTCTTGCATCTGTTCCCATGTTCAAAATATTTTTGAGTTTAATGCTTTGAACCTTTTACTTTCAGAATTTATTCCTTGCATTTTTAGCTCAGGCATAAAGGAAGACAGGATTTCTACCATCAGTATTTTGTTATCCACACTGAAAACAAAGGTACGTGTTTATACGCAGTGTTCCTGTTGTTGGTCCTCTCCGGTGTTTGACAGCACCCTAGAGCTGTAACGGCTTAGAACACAGGGCTTGTTGTATAGGTGGAACAGAAGACTGCTCCTTAAGGCTGCTGTATCATCACACCAGGAGGAAAGCCGTTCCTCACTATTTCATGGGAAGCCATTGGATTAATTGTGAGCTGCAAATTACAGCTGCTCTTCATTTACACACCTACCAAAATGTCATTTTGAATCATTTTGCATATTCTGCCTCTTGCAAGCATCTTGTAGGAATTTTAAAACTGGCTGAATTGTTGTCTTCAATACAGAAGCAACTTAAATGATCATTTAGAAACACTTTATGAAGAGTTTCCTGGCGGCACCTGGGTGGCTCAGTTGGTTAAGCCACTGCGTTCGGCTCAGGTCATGATCCCGTAAACCCGGATCGAGCCCCACATTGGGCTTCCTGCTTGGCAGGAGGCCTGCTTCTCGCTCTTTCACTCCCCCTGCTTGTGTTCCCTCTCTAGCTGTGTTTCTCTCTCTGTCAAATAAATAAAAATCTAAAAAAAAAAAAAAAAAAAAAAAGTTTCCTACCAACAGAAAAAGTTGT
The DNA here is from genome assembly GCA_004023965.1 of Spilogale gracilis. NCBI lineage: Eukaryota > Metazoa > Chordata > Mammalia > Carnivora > Mephitidae > Spilogale > Spilogale gracilis. The sequence goes on along the minus strand of PITA01008101.1, from coordinate 62,200 downwards.
GAAAACCATGAACTGCCTGTCCACATAAAAATAGCTAATTGGCGGAGCGCCTCTTAGCTACGCGTTAGGAATCTGCCTTTGGCTCAGGTCCCAGGATCGAGCCCCGCATCAGGCTCCTTGCTTGGCAGGAAGCCTGCTTTTTCCTCTCTCACTCCCCCTGTTTGTGTTCCTTCTCTAGCTGTGTTTCTGTCAGATAAATAATCTTAAAAAAAAAAAAAAAAAAAAGCTAATTGGCATGGTATATTTAAAACTGTGGTTCTCAGCTGGGAGTGATTTTGTGGCCCCCACTGGGACATTCGAAAGCGTGTGCAGACATTTTGGGTCGTCATAGCTGGAGAAGTACGGCTGGCCTCTAGCGGGTAGAGGCCAGGGATGTGCTTGGCCTCCAGAAACAATGCACAAAACAGTCCCTATACCAGTTATTAGTTCCCTACGCCAGTGCTGAGGTTGAGAAACCCTGATTTGAAGTAATACAAGTCATGAGATATGGGTTTTTTTCACCTATCAAATTAGCCTTGACCTTCTAAAACAGTGAGATTCAGTGCTAACGGAGATGCTTTGAATGAGGTACTCTCCTGGAGGCAGCGATAGAGGGGGTCCGGCAGCGTGTCTGAGGTCTTAAAAATGTTCTCAGACTTGGGGTTGGTGGTGGGGTTCCCTGAGAACCACCCAGGAAGCAAATTTGAAACATACACCTGGCTTACGTCCCCAGAAGTTCTGGGAGTAGGTGTGGAGGGAGCTGAGAACTGGTCCCCTATTTTCAAGCCTGTCAGGGATGCAGGGAAGACCCTGACAAAGATGCTGACGACAGCCAGAGTGGAAGCAGCCTGATGGTACCCACCCGGAGGAATGATGAAATAAATTAGGGTCACTCACGGGCTACAGTGATATTCAGCCCTCCAAAGTGAGGTTCTAAAGCAGTTTTTAATAATGTGGGAAAAGCTCATGCTATATAAGTAAAAGTAGGCTGAAAACTCAAGTGTAATTTCAAAGAGGCAAAGAACCCAAACCAAATGGTACATACATGTATATGTTACGTTGCGGGGCGGAGGGCTGAAAGGAGATGAACCGCGATGCTAATTGTGCGTATCCTTGGACGGTTCGAAGATTGTTGAATTTTGTTTTTCTCTTTCATGTTTTTCCTTTTTTTTTTTTTTTCTTGTCACACATTTTACCACAGACCTATGTGATTTTTGTAATGAAGAAACACAAGAAGCACTCTTAAAAATTGAATTCCTTGAAATTCATTTGTCTTATTGTTTTCAGGTAGTTCACAATAAAAATATCACCAAAACCCAGAAGGTGCGATTCTTTACCGGGCAGTTACTGACCCACATAGCAGCTCTCTACGGCTGGAATGGGATTGTTGACGTGAGCCTGGAAAACATCAAGGTACAGTCGTGTTGGGTTTGAGTTGACCTCACCGTTAGCGTGTGGTCCTCACAGCTAGAGGCTGAGGAGTCTACTGCCTTAAAAAAATTAAAAGTCCTCCCATTTGATCTGTTTCTTTTGGCTTGTGGTTCTGTTAATTCTCCATTTGGATGAAATATCTTTTAAATTTTATTTTTTTACAAGATTTTTTCCCAATCTCTGAGGTATTATGATATTAGACTTTTTCTTTTTTACTTAAAGAGAAAACTCTTACTCCCTTTAGTTGATTGACATGCTGGGGACTTGCCCAGTACACATGTGGGGTTGATCTAGGCTCTCTTCCTCCTCTCATTGACGTCCTCTTTTCCTTCTTTCCGTTCTTTCCATACCAGCTTTTGGAATTTTAAGGCCTGTTGGTTTTACTTCTGGATCCTGGGTGTCTGGGAAAACCCCAATTTCCTAATCTCCTGACATGTGTAATTTATTTTGTAGTAGTTACTCAAGTGTTGAATTAGTCCAGTTGATCTCAAGTTGACCCAAGGCCCATGTTCCTTTTAATCCTCCTCTTTTCAGTTTTCCTCAGAGTGTTTCTGAACATGGATTTGGCCAGAGTAGTGAAGGCTCACACTTCCTATGAACTTTATAGTAATTTACCTCTCAAGAGCCCTGTGTTTTACCTCCTTTTATCTCTGTGACTTGCTTATGTCCTCTTGTTTTGAACATGTTTTGTATGTTCTATTACCAGGAAGCCTGGGAGGCCTAATAAAAACACTCCCAAATGTGGAATTTTATTCAAAAGAGCGAGAGAAATTAAGTCATTCTAAGGCTCGTTTATAAATACAGGTTTAAACTTGCCCCTCTTAAGAGTATTTTTTTTTTTTAATCTTTTTATTCCCCCCATACAGTCCTACTTTGTAGGTGAGGATGTCCACATTCAGAGTTGGGTAATGTCCTCATCACTGGTTATGTTCTGGTGTCCAGCCAAAAGCTGTCCAGGAGCCCTTTAAGAGTTGCATCATTAGAATAAAAAATGCTCCTAATGCCTAGGACAGTCCAGGGGATTTTGGAACTCTGTGTGAATATTCATGTCACCCCTTTCACTAAGGAAAGTACGGGGGTTTTAAAACGGGGCTATCTGCCAGGAACCGGGGGTGCAGACCCAATTCCATTTGACCCTTGAATTAGGCGGGGACTAGAGGTGCCAACCCGTGTGGTCAAAAATCCATGTACAACTCCTGACGCCCCCACTCCCCGCCCAAACTCCAGTACTAATGGCCTGCTGTGGACTGACAGACTTACCTGTGACGTTACAGTGGAGTCACACGTATTTTGTATGTTACATGTATCATGTATTGTTATGGTAGAGTAAGCTGGAGAAAAGTAGATGTTATTAGGGACATCATGAGAGAAGACACGTTTATTGTACTATACTGCATTTGTGGCCAACAGTCCATAGAAGCGGAACTGTGCGGTTCAAACCTATGTTGTTCAAAGGTCTGTATTTAGTTCCTGCTCCCTCACAGTATCATGGTGCACCAGCACAGAGAAGTTTTAAAAAATGGCTTTGTAAAAAAAAAAAAAAAAAAGGCTTTGTAACCGAAGTATATGCTATAAAGAGAGACTCTAATAATGGGGGTGCCGATACTGGCCTGCCCTGTGCTCGCTAACCCAGCAGGGACCTCCGCTGTGCTGTCCACTGTTGGCTCTTACATGCAGTGGGGGCAGTCACTTCTGTCCTGCCAGACGCCTGGGGCGGCTGCAAAGATGGAATGAGACCCTCATTGCTGAGTGCTTGGAAACAGCAAGAAATGACATAAAATGTCCAGTATCCTGTGGTTTCTGGTTCTAGCAACTCTGTTTGTTCAACTTGAAAAAAATTTTTTTCTTTTTAAATTTAGTTTATTTATTTATTATTTATTTATTTATTTATTTTTAAAGATTTTATTTATTTGACAGAGAGAAACACAGCCAGAGAGGGAACACAAGCAGGGGGAGTGAGAGAGGGAGAAGCAGGCTTCCCGCCGAGCAGGGAGCCCGATGTGGGACTCGATCCCGGGTCTCCGGGATCATGACCTGAGCCGAAGGCAGTTGCTTAACCAACTGAGCCACCCAGGCGTCCCTAAATTTAGTTTATTTAAACTAAAAAACAGTGCTTCCGTTTCGTCCCCCGCCCCGCCCCAGTCCACCAACCCCCACCTCTGGCAACCACCGATCTGTTCTCTGCATGAGCTTGTTTGGTTTTTTTTTTCTTAAATGTCTTGTTTATTTAGTTTATCATTTCTTTTTAGAGTCCATGTATTAAGAGAGTTTTTCTTTCTTTCTTTTTTAAATCTTGATTGGTATTTCTGTTCTTTGTTTTTTGGGATGGTACCAAGTGTTCAAAGTGTGGTTCTAAGTCATCATCAGATGTGCAGTTTTTATTGTCTGTAGTTGTTACCGAGGCTTATGAACTGGAGATTTTCATTGAATTTAAAAAAAAAAACAAACCTTCGTAGGCTTCTTCTGAGGATGCGGGCAAAACCATGGTGAGGGAGCTCGTTCACACGTTCCTGATGGATCTGTGCTGTTCGCTCAAGCACGGGATTAATTTTTATGACGCATCTCTCGGCACCCTGGGAAGGTAAGGCGGTGCCCTTGTGAACCCCGAGTGAGTGTCCCTCAGCAGTCATCGCATACATACGTGACTTCCCGGGAAATCTTGGAATATGGGATGGTGGTGGCTTACAACTGGGATTTTAGACATTACCGAGCTCCTCTTAGGGATGAACATTTGGAGACCCAGAGAGCTGCCGCTCTTCACGTGCCCTTGGGGCAAAAGGCTCAGCTGGACTTTTAGACACTCTCCAGGGATTGTGTCGCCCAGCGAGGTGCCGCAGGTTTCACTTAACACTGTGGCATCAATGGGATCTGAGGGTAAGTCCTACATCCATCTTCCCAGAGAGGGCGGGCCCCTTTGCAGGCCTCAACACAGTCCTTAGGTCATAGCCACCATTATCTCATTTTAGCTTAGCGGGTGAGGGCAGCGGGCACAGAGAGGTCCGGTCGTTTAGCCTGTGAGTGGCAAAGTTCAGATTTAGACCCAGGGAATCTGGTTCCAAGCCCATCCTCGTAACAGCGACATAGTCCTTATCCTCAGAAACAGCCGCTAGTGAGCAAAGTTTTCACAATTTGTTTTTTACATTTTGTATCATGTCACACGATTATGGTGACATTTCATCAGTAAGGAAATGAAGTCCACAGCTGATGGTTTAGATTATGTTCTTTTAGACTTTTTCTTTTAATCTAACTGTAATACAGATCTGTTTCTAGTTTTTATTTTTTTTATTTTTATTTTTATTTTTTTTTTTTAAAGATTTTATTTATTTGACAGAGAGAAACACAGCTAAAGAGGGAACACAAGTAGGGGGAGCGAGAGAGGGAGAAGCAGGCTTCCCACCGAGCAGGGAGCCCGATGTGGGACTCGATCCCGGGTCTCCGGGATCATGACCTGAGCCGAAGGCAGTTGCCCAACCAACTGAGCCACCCAGGCGCCCCCGTTTCTAGTTTTTAATAACCAAAGCAGCCTACCATTGTATTTATCAACCTGCTTTTTTTCCCATTGACAGTAAAAAATATTAGGTATATTTTCTGGTCATTGTGAATAGCCTTTTCTTTTTTTTTTTTTTTTAACTTCTGTAATATTTTATTATAAAGATATAGATGGTTTGATTCAATTTCACCCAGGTAAGAAATGACTGATTTCTGCAGAATAGGATAATACGGTGAAATTTTTTCTCTCTCCCTGTGACTTGTTTTGATTCTGAGGTTATTATGAATTAACTTGCCACATTTTTTTCTTTTAATCTTGTTTTGTGATAGTGTAGCTTTTCTCTTATCAGCAAAAATCAGCTCACTTGCCTGCTAAAAGGTAACAGCAGACTTTTATAGTCTAATATAACGCTATGCCTCAAACGCATGTGTTTTTCCCCTTAACTAAGACCCATAAGATAGATCATCATTTGATGAGCATATTTGAGTCAACTTGTGGGTGTAGGTCCGTTCAGATAAGCTATGGTTTATGTCAGTATTTTGAAGCCAGGGGCCAAAGCAAATGTTTGCCCTTAGGGGAGATGAAGGGAATTTTGTTTATGGGGGGGATGTGGACAGAAAGGTTTGAGAAAACCGAAGTGTGTGGTCCCCTGTAGTTGTTAAGGCTCATGCCCTCACTCCATTCAGGGCTCCCTGCACGTCACCACATCCAAGAGGCCTTCCCTGGCAGCCCTTTGCTGAAATAAGCCTTTCCACTGTTACTGTCCTTTTGCCGGGCTCTTGCTTTTGACGGAGACTTCCCCCCACCTTACACATCATCACCTAATAGACGAGAATCAATGAGAACAAGAGGCTGGTCTGTTTGGGATCCCCAGTGTCCAGAACAGGGCCAGGCACACAGTGTGTGTTTGAAATTCTGTTTGGAATTCTAGCCTAAGCAGGGCCTGATAAACTTCTTCTTTAAAGGAGAGGTAGTAAATATTTAGCCCTGGTGTGCCATACAGTCTGTATTGTGACCACTCAACTGTGCCATCAGAGTACCGGTGTGGCTGTAGATGTAAACAAATGGGTGTAACTGTTCCAATAAAGCTTTATTTATAAAGACAGAGAGTGGGCCATAGTTTACCAACCCCTGGCATGGAGGGTAAGAGAGCAGATACTGGAGTTAGCTCTGAGACTTCCACAGGTACTACTTCTCTGCCTCTGTTGCCTCATCTGTAAAATGGAAACAAAATTGGCATCCACCTCAAAGGGAGGTAGAATATGGTAACTGCCTAGAACAGTGGCTGCGCTGCACATGTTGCACACTGTGTAAATAGAAATGTCATTCATTTTATAACATTGTTGACTGAAATAATGTGGATGTGTGTGGTATTTGGAATGTACTTTGTAGATTTAGCACTGTGTTCATAACACAAACTATTTTGCTCATGAAATTTTCATATTAAGAATTTTACGTTTCGTTTTTAAGATTTTATTTGAGGGAGAGAGAGCACACATGAGCATGAGCAGAGGCAAGGGGAGGGGCGGAGGAAGAAGTATGCTCCCCACTGAGCGGGGAGCCTGACGTGGGGCTCAATCCCAGGACCCTGGGATCCTGACCTGAGCTGAAGGCAGATGCTTTACCGACTGAGCCACCCAGGCACCCCAACAATTTTAAGCTTTTTTTAAAGGAAAGGCTTTACACTCTGATTCAATTTTTGAAAATTTTTTAATCATATGTAAAGCTGCATAATTTATCTTGGATTTAGTATGTGATCCTCACATACAGCAGAGTGAGGATCTTAGAAGCTACCAACATGGTGTGCTTACGGTAAATTCTAAGATTTTCTGGATTTTATGACTTCGCAGGCACAGGCAGATATGAAAAGTCAGCCTTCCTTTGAAGGATCCGGGGGTAAACAGAGTCCTGCGGGCTTGCCTGTATAGGTCCTGGGTTCATTACTTTTTTTCTGCAAGTTTTAATGTCCACAGGTTTTTCCGATTCTTCTTTTTATGATTTTATGCTTTTGAAAACTGCCTACTTTGGGACTTCTTAATATTTTCATACAGTAGATTTTTTTTTCCTATATTAGCTTCTTATAGCTGCTAAATAAAGGCATAGGAATTTGAAATAAGTTAGAGACAGAGGAGGCAGGAAATCTGTGGAAAAACTTTGTACCATTTTGTCTCATTTTAGAATAATTTTGTGGCACTGTGGACTGTGGGGCAGTTCACGAGCACTTCATGTAAAAAAAATCTTTTCAAAAGAAAAATGCATCCTCTATATTTTTTATGCTTAATACACACATAGATTTATTTACATGCGTGCTTTTTCATTTGCCGTTGGAGGAAGGAGGTCAGTGAAATTTCACAAGGAGATTCTGGGAGTGGATTCCTCCCTGCGGGTCTGGCCCTTTACAGTAACCTTGACCCCTGGGCACACTGGTAGGTGGATGGGGTAGAGAGAGAGGGAATTTCTTCCTCCTAAAAGCCCAATGAAACTTGAGGGAGGGAAAGAGAGATGGAGAACAGGACAAAATTGAGACTTTTTGAGCCACTCAGAAATAGAGGAGTGAAGTTCCAGCCCTTTGTTGGAGAGCGAGAGCCCCACAGGCCATGAAAACCTTGTGTCATGAGGGAGAGTCACAGAGGCAATGTGCCCGTCACTTGTGTTACAACGGTGGTGTTGAGGGTGATTTCGAGGAGCTGAGTTATTACCCCGAGTCCTCAGTGCATTGTGAAAATTCCTTGCAGACCCTCTTCTCCCTCCTCTCTCTGACAGAGGCGGGAACCTGACCCTCCTGCACTTCCTGTTGGGTTTGAAGACAGCTGCAGACGATGAGCTGGTGGCCGAGCTCGTGGTGAACATCCTCAAAGTGTGCCCGGACTTACTGAACAAATACTTCAAGGAAGTCACATTTTCTTTTCTCCCAAGAGCGAAGTCCACTTGGTCAAATAACATCAAACTACTGAACAGGGTAACACCTCGGCTGTCGTGGAGTGTGTCAGGCAGTGGGTGGAGTGTCGGTAGCTGGGGAATGGCGGCCACGGAGAGAGAGTGAAATGCCCATGAACTTCGGGACGGAGAACTCCTTCATCCCTTCGTTGGGGGTAATTTAGATCATGTCCGGTTGGTGTCCTGGTTCTCTGAGGACATTCTGCTTTTCACTGAGCTGAATTTGGGGATGGATGCCTTTTGAATCTGTTAAGCTGAATTCATCTCCTTCATCCAGATTTTTTATTTAGAGCAAGACTACTGTTTTAAGTACTTAGAACAATTTGAAATAAGCTATGAAACAATGGTTTGTTTGTCGAAGTGGCTATGTATTAATGTCCTTTAAGAAAACAAAAAAGGTTTATTCATTTGAAAGAGAGGGAGAGAATGCTTGTGAGCAGCAGAAGGGGCAGAGGGAGAGAAAAATCTTGGGCCAGCTCTCAGCTGAGCGAGGAGCCCAGTACAGGGATCGATCCCACAACCCTGAGATCATGACCTGAGCCGAAACCAAGAGATGGCCGCTTAATCAACCAAGCTACCCGGGCTCCCTTGTTAATGTCTTTCTAGTCCCGTACCTCAGCCTCCCTTCATCCAGCACCATGGAAATCCCTGCCGTACATGCTTTGGCAATACTTCCTGGCTCCGTTAAGCTCTCATTTGTGGCCTGCTTAATGGTGAAACATCTAGGAGTGTTTTCTTGTGCCTCTACCTGGGCATGGGGTTATCCATAAAAAGTATTCGCTCTTTTCTCGTGTGTGTGTGTGTGTGTGTGTGTGTGTATACAGTCCCCATGTATATCTTGGAACAAGAAGGAGGCATTTTGCCCCTCATCTGGCCATGACCCCTTTGGGGAGGTGCTCTGGTGCTGCTCTCCCCAGGGAAGGGCAGGGGGCAAGCGCCTGGCCTGTGCAGGCCTGGGTGCGAGTCCTTGCTTCACTGCTTTCTAGCTGTGTGCCCCTGGGGAAATCACTTAACCTTGTTGAGGTCTAGTGTTGTTCTCCATGAACGTTTTTTATTTTAATGTAAAATATCCCTACCCCAGAGGGTTGTCATGAAGTCTTAAAAAGATGACATGATTTTTCAGGTGCCCACCAAGTGTAGTAACGGGGGAGGAATGCGATTGTTAGCTCCAGCAGTGAATCATTTGCCATCATCCGCTTTAAGGGACTCCCCAGGCTGCAGGTTGGGCTCTGCTTTGAAGGTCATTGCCTTGGTAACAAAGTGTCATGACCTGACTTTTCTCAAACAAGTAGATTTGGGGGTTAATCTTCCGGACCCTGTTCCTTGGCAGGCCGTAGACCTTTATCACTCTAATCGTTTCATTGGAACAGCTTCACTGTGGGGTGCCTACAGTTAGCCTCCGGTTTGAAACGTAACCTGCACTTACCTCATTCTCTGTTCTCTTGTTCATAGATCTATGAGGCTCAGCCGGACATTTCCCGGGCTTTTCAGACCAGAGAGTTCATCCCCTTGCCTCGGCTCCTGGCAATGGTGATGGTGACCACCGTGCCCCTGGTGTGCAATAAGATCATGTTCACCCAGGCGTTAAATGTAAGTTGGTTGCCTTTCTTCGAGAACTTTCTCCTGTTCCCCACACTGGCCTTTCTGGGGATCATTCTGAGAATGTCTGCCTGCATTTATTGGATGGTATTTTGTCAGTGAGCCTCAGACTTTCTGTGTGCACTTACCTGGGCAAGGGGCCCTGAAGCCTGAGGAACATTCCAGCTACTGATTTTACTGCTCTGGCACAGAGCCAGGACCACAGCCCCCTGCATGGCTCTCTGCACCTGCCTGAGGGTGCCTCAGATGCAGGGCAGTCTGTTCAGCGGCAACCTAATATCATGTATAAAAGTATCAGTTAAGGATTTGTGGATGGAATAGGACTGAGATTTGCCTGGCAAATCCTGTCTTTTGTGGTGTAAGTGAATAGTGTTAAAATTTCTGGGGAACGTTTACTTTGAGGATCAGCTGTTTCAGGCCTTTGAGAGGACAGGTTCATGGAAAAAATTGGATGCATTCATGGAAAAATTAAATTTCATATCATTATATGTTATAAAGGTCCTCAAGTCCCTGCAGAAGTCACGTTCTGAGGGGGCGCATGCATTTTTCAGCACAGCTCTGAGGCCTTAAGAGAGCTGCTGCAAGCTGTTGGCACACGTGGGTCCTGGGCTGTGCCAGGCCCTCCTGTTTCCAGGTTGCCTCAAGACGTAGCTGGGGGAGGCGGGGCATGGCATCTGTGGGGCACGAGGAATCCCAACCCACCCTTTAGGCAGGCTGAGTTGTTGTTTGGACACAGCAGGACCGGGGTCTGCCGCGGTGGGTCACACGGGTGCAAGGGGGCCCCAGCAGTGACGGGCAGTTGGCACAGAGCGGCGAGGACTCCCTAGGTTATGCAGTGGGGTTCAGGATTTCTCATACCTGTCCAGGTTTTTGCTGAGAGTGGGCAGTGGGCGGGGAACGGGGAGGAGGCCAGTGCGGGGCCGCAGAGAAAGGCCTTTTGTTCTGGTTGCCAAATCCTAATAACCATAGTTAGGACCCAGCTCACTTGCACACCAGTCTCGTGTGCTGTTTGATCTCAAGGGGCTGTTAAGGAAACTGAACTGAAAGGCGGATGTTGGATGCAACCCCTTTCTGGGTGGAAGACCGGGTCACCAGGGGCTGTGTCCCTGCCTCCCCGGGAGTGGCTCTGGGAGGCCGTTTGGGATGGAAGGCCGGCCGCTCCCTCTCAGACTGTCATTTCAGGACCACAAGGGGTGCCCCCAGGAGTATCTACCTTCCCAGATGGTGGTGGAGGAGAGAACATCCTTTCTGTCCTGTCAGTGTCACCATCCCGCGCAGGTGCAGGGCTTTGTCTTGTCCTCAGTGCGCCCTTCCTGATTGTGAGGATGAGGCAACATCTTGGGCGTGATGACAGTTGAACTCTGTATGTGTTATCTTGTCTTTTCTTTTTTCTTTTTTTTTAAGATTTTATTTATCTATTTGACAGAGAGAAACACAGCTAGAGAGGGAACACAAGCAGGGGGAGTGAGAGAGGGAGAAGCAGGCTTCCCACCGAGCAGGCAGCCCGATGCGGGGCTCGATCCTAGGACTCTGGGATCATGACCTGAGCCGAAGGCAGCCGCCAAACGACTGAGCTCCGTGGCGCCCCACGTTTATCTCTTCTTTACAGTTTATCCAAAAGTTTGTAATGGCGTAATTTCTGATTTCAAAATCACCAAGAAAAGAGCTTGTTTTAGAAACTGGAAAGAAAGCATTGGAAAGCAGCGTGTGCCCATGAAGCCATCTGGGCCCTGCCTTTGAAGCGATTATGGGAAGAGAGTCGTTGCTGGCCTAGGGCGTTTCATGTCATGCTCCTCTTATATCTAGCATACATGTGAGATGAGCCCCAGCAGATTAGAATGCAGAGGGAATGGGGTGTCGTGATTGTGTGGGCCTATCAGTCCATGGTGGTCCGGCCAGTGCTTCCCAGCCTGGGGTGTGCCTGAGCCTCATGGACTTGGTCTGGGCCAGCCGGAGACCACCTCTCAGGAGATACCCTTATTTTGGTAATAGCTCTTCTTGAGTTTTATTCTGTCTCTGCAATGAGTGAGCGTTCGGCACAGTCTCCTGGCTGTCGTTCTGCATCCCAGGTGGAAGGCTGGTCGTTGGAGGCCTGTGTTGGGGGCTGCACGCTTCCAAAGCCTGGAGGTGGCTTTCTCTACCCCGGACATGGGGCCTTTTGTCACCGGGACGCTGGACATTAAGTGCTTTTCCGGCGGCTGGTGGGGTTCTGGTGAAACAGTAGCTGTTCCTGATGCAGACCATCCTAGTGAGCTCAGTGGCTCTCAGAAAAGACTTAGCAAACACAGGCAGTGAAACAGAACTGAAAATAACTATCAGATTTTCCTTGCAGTTGCTATCTCCTTAGCCACTGCTGAGGTAAGATCTGCAGTAGGTCAGGAGGGCTGGGTCCCCAGGCTGCCCGGCTTGTGCTGCCTTCCCTGCCAGCGACCCCAGGAGGGACAGGAGCCAGCCAGACCCAGGGCTTGGGAGGTCCATGTCCGCCAGTGCAGCCTCCACATGCGTGGATTTACCTCTTCTTCTTGCCAGTTGGACAGCAAATCAGTGAAACACACAGCTTTCTCCCTTATTTCCGTCATTTTGAAAAGAGCCCTGAAAACCATCGACCACTGCCTGGATAAAGAAGTGTGGCAAGGATCAGGCGTGTACACAGCCGCAGTGATGGAAGAGTTTGTGCAGCTCTTCAGAGAAGCTCTGAGCAAGGTAGGCTCGGGAGCAGCTGTGGCCGTTCTGGATGAGGTTCCAGAGCGTTCCTTACCGCTGTCAAGGGAAGTCCACAGGGAAGAGGCAGTCCCAGGAGCGCAGAGGCTTGATGGGAAATGAAATGCAGTGGAGGGTTCGGGTGCTCCTGGGACCTCCAGCCTCCTCGGGAGCTAATCGTTCTTCCCTCCCCAGGGCCACATACACACTGAACTGGGGCTGGGGGGAGGGGTGGATTGGGAAGCCCCTCGTGCAGCCTCCTCCCTGGGGCCTCTTCTGGTTAAGTCAGGGAGGGCAGTCGTCATCTGCAGATGGAGTGCCTGCCCTCAGGGAGCCACGGTCATGCCGGACGAAGCCGCCGGCTGGTCAGAAAGCGGGTTTCTTTTTCCCTAGTACCTTGTTCAGGCAGATGAGTTTGCAGGGGTTTGTTGTAAATATGGGTGCTTGGTTTTTCACCAGGTCCTTGCCATACAGTCGTGGGAATCAGCAGCATAGAGCAGAACTCACAGAGGATGTGGGTCTGTGTTCCCCCCACGCACACCCACATGTGCTTGAATCCTTCCTTTGTTTTTCTTCTTAGTAAGTTCATTTCATTTGTTTCCCTCCCTTGTTTAATGGGACTGTTTGTTTCTTTGTTTTCCCTTTTAGATTTTACCAGACCTTAACACCATCGTGTGGGTCTGGCAGTCCCTTCGAAAGCAGGACACAAAACAGGATGAGGAGAAAGGAAAGAAGAGGGACAACCGGACTCCGGCTGCCTGCTTGGCCCCTGAGTGCGGTGAGGATTGTGCACGGCTCTGCTGTGTAGACAGGGGGTACTGGCCGCTGGGAACACCGCCTGCCTGCAGGGGCTTTCAGGGCAGCTGTTGCAAATGTGCCCAAGCTTTATGCAAGCACCGCGACTCCCTAAAGACTTGGGACGGTGGGTGCCACGTACCTGGCCTTTCCTGGGGAGGCTCTCATTTGCTCTGCAGATAGAGGTGAGCTACACAGTCCCCCTATAATGAGATTCCCCTCTATCTGCAGATCGAGGGGAGCTACATGGTCCCCCTATAATGAGACACAGCGACTCAGACCTTGTCATTGGCCTGCCAGGCAGTGGGCATCGTATCTTCTGTTTCTGTGCTCATGAATCCCTGTGGTGGCCCCGAGAGGTTAGGTGCTGTGTCCCCATTGTTCCCTGAGGGCCCTCAAGCACAGAGCTGTCTCAGGTCACAGCACCGAAATGGGGATTTACACCCAGTCTCTTTGGATGGGTCTGACCATGTTGGCTTCGTAGGGATCCGCCCATGGCCTCTGCGTTCAGCGTGGGGTTGACGCAGTTGGTCACGGGTGGCTTGACAGCTGCTGAAGGACAAAGAACAAGTATGCTTCCTAATTTAAGGTGTCTGATCTTGGTTCAGATGACGCGGAAACCATTCTTCTCAAAGCTGCTCTGCTCCAGGTCCTGTGCCTTTACCAGAAGGTGGTCCCACACGTGGTCATGCAGTACAACTTTGACTTCAGCAAGCTCCTGAAAGGTGCGTCCCCCGAGACCGCAGGCACCCCTCTGCTGGTGGTGGTGAGGGAAGCACGGCTGTGGCAGAGCAGAACCCCAGAGCTGGGGGGCGGGGGCTGGTGGGCAGCTTCACCGGCATGTGTGAGCCCCCAGTCTGGTTGTTTGTGTTTGGACTAATACATTTTAAATAGTCAGTCTTCCTTAAGTAAATATCAGATGTACACTTAGCCACAGGCAGGGAAGGGAGAAAGCAGGCAGCCTAAGCTCTCTCCAGGGGATGAGTGACAAATCCGACTGTGTGACATTAAGTCTAAAGCCTCTTTTCAAAGTAGCAGGGGTGCAGAAATTAGAAGGTACTCGATGTAGTGAGCAGTGGCTATTATATATAAGACTGATGAATCACCGGTCTCTGACTCTGAAACCAGTAGTACATTATGTGTTAATTGAATTGAGGTAAAAATTAATTAATTAATAAAAAGAAAAAGAAACGAGAGCCACTGAGAAGGGCTGTCCCATTTGCCCAGAACTACCTCTGCCATCGTTGACTCAGACTCATCTTCTCCCCAGGGAGGCAGGTTCAAACTACATCTTATAAAAGTAACATTATGCTTGTCTGATCACGTTTCCTTGATGAAAAAGTTTGTTTAATAAAATCGACTTTATAATTGGGCCAACAGAAGAAAACGTGTAGAAGTCTCATCCCTGGGATTTATATGAGCTATTGGAATAATTGTAATGAAAGCTGTAATTGACTTTTTTTTTTTTTAAGATTTTATTTACTTATTTGACAGAGAGATCACAGGCAGGCAGAGAGGGAGGAGGAAGCAGGGTCCCTGCTGAGCAGAGAGCCCAATGTGGGCCTCGATCCTGACGCGGGCCTCAACCCCAGGACCCTGAGATCATGACCTGAGCCGAAGACAGAGGCTTTAACCCACTGAGCCACCCAGGCGCCCTATAATTAACTTTTTAATTGTTTGAAGACAAAAAGTTCTCTTTGCTGTGGAAATATGAAATGTACCATTTACTGTTTATACTATGTCATTCCCAAGTAAAGAGAGGCCCAGAATTCAGGTTCGAGGATAGGGACCCAGGCTGGGGCTCCGGTGGCCGCTGTGTGCCCTCGACATCTCTGCAGTCTGGGGGATAAGGCCGGTGCCTCCCGCCGGGCTGTCAGTGAGAGACCGCACACAGGGGCAGCATGAGGTGCCAGGCTTTAGACTGTCGGGAGAGGTTGGTGGGGGCCGGTGGGCTGCTTTGGGCAGGTGGAGTTCAGGCTCTTTGCTGAAGGTTTGGATAGATCACAGGGGGCGAGGGGTGGAGAGCAGTGGGTGAGGCACAACCCGGCAGAGAAGTGGGCCCAGGACAAGGGAGGACAGAGCCCCAGATCACCCTTATTATTTCTGTGAGTGGCGTTCCTTCTGCAGTCCCCTTGGCGGGGAGGGGGCAGCAGGAGCTGGGTACCTTCTGCCTCGGGACTTCCTGTGTGTGTTCCCCTCTCCTGCCCACAGGTGTCATCTCGGAGCAGGGCCTCCGAGACCAGGTGCCTCCCATTCTGCAGCACCACATTCTCAAGGTGGCCCTGGAGCTGCCCTCCAGCAAGTTTTCGTGGTTAAAGGCACAGGTAGGAAGTGGAGAGCTCCCACCGTCTGTTAACTAACTCGGAGGCATGTTGATTTTTGACCTGGAAATTTCTAACTGGATCAGAACCTGATGATTGGTTACAAAGACGATATTCACACATCCCTTCTCAGACACACCCAGAGGAGAGGCCAGGGCCTGATCATGAACTCGGAGGCCTCAGAGTCTCTCTGCTTTTGCAAAACGGGATGTTTTTGTGTGTCCTGACTGAAACCATATCATTGCTGGTTATTGGGAGTTTGGATTGTTTTTTGTTTGTTTGTTTTTTTCTGTTTTGTTCTTTTTAATCTTGATGACTTTCCCTTTTGCTTGTTATTTTAATGCCTTTTGGGAAATAAAATACATGGTTTCTCCTTTGGTCTCATCCTGGAAGAACGTAAGACAGATGGCAATAGATACCGAGCCAGGAAAGGATTGAGGCTGGTGGAAGAATGTGTAAAAGTTGCTGGCATTTTCTGTGCCATTGATAACGTCTTCTGGGACTTCCTGGAGGATGTAACATTGAATCAAAGGGAACTCAACACGCAGCAGATACTTAACCTTTTAGGTTAGGCATTTAGGCACGGGATGCCTGTCACTTCTATCCAAATGGAAAATGACCGGGCAAAATTAAACATTGTCAGAGTGTGTTTCTCAGTAGCTCAGATGACTGTTTTGTTAGTGACTTAGATCTTATTTAAAATCTTAAGAAGCCAATAATGTGGAAATGGATTTGGGCATTTTTACATGTCATATTTCCAGTAAGGTGTGAGAATGCAGGGGCCCTGGAGTCTGCGCATCATTCCCCATGAACCTCTCCTGAGGTTCACGGCATCTTTTTGAGGTTTGACACATGTGCTCCGCTTATCCACACCTTTATAGCACTTAAAGAAGGGGCAGCCAGGACACCGAAGGCTTAGGACACCTGTGCAGGGTGCCAGCCGTAGCCGGAGGATCTAGGATTGGCCCCAGGGCATGTCTCCCACAGCCCTGCTCTCAACCTCTGCATCCCACCGTGAGGTCACTGCCACGGACCCCAGGGAGATGACTAGCCTAGGGTGCCGTTGAGTTTTTCATCCCAGCTGAACAGGGCCAACGGGATCCTGATGATTTATTTAGAAAGTGAATAGAGGGGGGAGGCCTCTTAACTTTACCAAAACTGGTATTAAAATGTTAATTTATCATCGATGTGCCACCTTCTGCTTAGAAGGTGAAGTCTGCTGAGCTTCATGAACACCGGCGCTTCACGTGTTCAGGTTTATGATGGCCGGAGGCTGCAAACAGCCTTGATGGCCTGGGATCTGGGGCTCCACGTACTTCGCTGAGATGGGCGTTGGAAGCTCAGAAGCCTTGGTGTGAGGCTAAATTACACATAAGGAATCGATTCTGACCGTACCGGCATCATGCCGAAATGCCGCCAAGCCCACTTACCCAGCTGCTGCTGTTCAGGGGAGTCGTTGAGCTCCTGAGGCTCCTCACATCTAAAGTCCCGGCAGTGTTGCCGGCTCATAGTTACAAGAGGAGATCGGAGGGCTGGGAGCACGCTGGGCAGCAAGGTCCCTCTGCTCAGGGCACTGTGGCCTCTGTGATGTTGATCATGTGTTGCTCTTCAAACTCCAGGAGGGGCCAGATGCAGAAATTATTGGAGGAGAGCGATCAGTATTTTACTTATTGATGAAAATGTTTGTGACCAGTAGCCACCTGCAGCTCAAGTCATCCACCAAACTCCTGATCATAAAGGTGAGCGTTTTCTACCAGTGCCTAATTCTGAGAGGTGTTTTCATTCTCTGTTGTGGTAGGTGCTTACTAAACAGTTGTTGAGTTAAGGGTGTATTAGGACTTCTTTAAATTTAAGAGTGGGGGGCTTTACGGCAGTTTTAATTTATGACATCTAAACTCAGCTGCATTCCCAAGAGGCAGCACGGGGAAGTGGGAAACACGGGCTTTGAGGTCCTGTTCCTAGATGTGAGTCCTGCTTCTACTCTTTCCTGGGTGGCATTGACTACCCAACCTCTCTCAGCTTCATTTTCCCATAATGAATGGAAATGATGAAATGCTAGGAGTGCAGAGGGGAGTGAGTACTTGTGATCATGCCTAGTACATTGTAGGCTCAACAAATGGATTTCTGGCCCTTCGGGGAACTGTTTAAATAGACAGTCCCTCTCCTTTCAGCCTTCTCTGGGGCTCAGCCTTCCTGACCTCCTTGACACCCACTGTCAGAGCCAGTGGAAGGGAACGGGGAGTTGGACTGTTAGCTTCTCTGTCTTACACTTGGTACTCACTTGATGTAGCCATAGGAAATCGAATTCCTTGCTTGTGCTGTGCAGCAGATGTCTCAGGTGCTGCAGAATTCACGGTCATTGTTTTTAGGGAGCATTTTACCTTTATTTGAAGTGCTGCTGATCTTGCTGCCCTATAAGCTTCTCACCTGAGCTGCTTGAAGAACGTGAACATCTACAAGTTGCCATTTCCTTGTAGGCCTGTACTTGACCCCGACCTGATTTCGTATCGCTGACTGCACGTAGGTGGGATTGGCACCATCAGGTCTCCCTTCGGGGCGCTCTGTTGCAGGGCTTGTGCGTTGGAGCTGCTCGGGTTCTCAGTCTGTGACACTGGACCATTTGGGGACGTCATTTATTCCCTCTGGTTCAAGATCCTGCCCCTTACCATGTTCTGTTCTCTTAGAAATGCAGGTGCTCCTTGCCCCAGGTCTGAGGCTTGAGGGGCTGTACTGTGGTGATGTGATGCGATATGATGTGAGTGTTGTGTCGTCTTGGAGAATTTCATCCAGGCTGATGGCTGGCTGCTGTGAGGGGCGGAGCCATGCATGTCTACCTGGGGTCTCTGTGAAATCCAGATAGAAAAAACAGACTCCTAAGTAGCAGCTGAAGGTTTTTTTTTTCCTTTTTATTATTTAGGAGTTGAAGGAAAGGAATAGGAAGCAGCACGACCCGGGATCGTGTGATCTTTAATAGAGCTCAGAATGATCTCTTTTCCTTGTTTCCCTCAACCATGGGAGTGCTGTTTTGAGAGTGGCTTTTGGAGTAGAACTGCCGATGAGACTTTGACCCCCTCTGCGCTCCTGGGTCTGCGTGTAGTGCTGCTTTGGCTCCCGCAGAGCGCAGCCTCTGTCCTGACCCCCCACCGCCACTCCCCGGGGTCTGCTCCCTCACAGATTCTGCGGGACACGGGGGTGTTTGAGCACACCTGGAAGGAGCTGGAGCTGTGGCTGGAGCACTTAGATGACACTGCGGAAGAGAAACGAGAGACCGTGATTCAGTTCTTGGAACGCGTAAGCACCTATTTCTGGTGTTACAGGAGCATGTCAGTAAATATGCCAAGTGAGCTTTAGCATAATTAAGGCATTTTTGATGCACCAGTGCCAAATGTCCTGTTTCTGGCTTACTTCCTAATTCCTGCCAACATGTCAGAATTTGCTTAGTTTTAGAATCTGTAAAATGGGACCATATTACCATGTACTGTTTTAGTATCCTTTTGAGGATTTGTTTTTGCACAGAGAATAGTGGTATGCTTAACGCAATATTAAATAAAAAAACAATGGTTTATATTAAAAGGAATTTTTTTTAATTCTTTAACAAAAAGTTAAAAAAAAAACTTTGCAAAAAAATGTTCTTATTGAGGACTGCTGACAATTTTAGCTCTTCCCCTATTTTACCAGTGACATTTTTTGGCATATTTGCATTTCATTTGTGACCATCTCAGTGTTTTCTTCCTGACTCTTCAATGCCCAGGTTTTGCTGACGTTGGTGGCGAATCCCTATTCCTACATAGACAAAGCCTCTGACTTTGTCCAGGAAGCCAGCACACTGCAGGCTGCTGGGACGAAGCAGGATGCCGATGATGTCAGCATTCCCGTCTCTCACATCGACGGTAGGAGCTACTGCCTCTCTGCCCCTCGGGCTTCTGAAGATCGAGCCACCGTGGCAATGGCATTCATGTCTTATACATAGTGCAGACCTCTGTTTCTTTGAGTCAGAAATCAGCCTACCCTGGAAATGAAAATTGCCTTATTTGCTCATAGAATGGGGAGTGTGTATAGAGTCTACTTGCTGGGTTATTTTTATCCGTGTGATGTTTCCTCTATGCCAGGTGCTGATCTCAGCTCTTCATAAATCTACCTCCTGCAACCTAGTGAACCACCTTACAGGGCAGGTGTCCTTATCCTTGTTTCATACAGTGATAAGGCATCTGAGGCACAGAAAGGCAGGTAATTCACTCATGTCACAGAGCTAGTACCTAGGAAGGTCAGGATTTGAATCTGGTCACTCACTCTGGTCTGCGCTTCAACCCTTATCCTTTTCTGCTTCTCGGATTTTGACTTGTTTGCCTGAATATCAGTTTAAGGTTTTGGGACTTCTCCGTGTCACTTGAGGAAACTTCAGTCTCTTACCTCCTGAGCTGGATAGCCTGCATTTTCTCTGGCAAAAATCTCAAGATTTTACAGGCTATTCCTTACTGGTTTAGAATCAAACTTCATATTAAGCCTTTCCCCCCAGAAACATTTAGCTTTTATCAAACATTTCTCCCTTCCTCTGGAGCTCTTTGCAGTGGCTTCCTTCAGCAGCTCTTGCCTTGGCCAACTGTCCCCTTTCTGACTCAGATGTTCTCGACATGGTGGACGTCCTGGTGGAGGGCAGTGACGGCTTGGATGAGGAAATTGGATTCTTACTGAATGAAGACATGATCCTGCTCACGTTCCCGTTCAGCGCCGTGGTCCCGGCTGCCCTGGAAGCCAGGAATAAGTTGCTTCTTGGGACGGAAAGTGAAACAGGTATGTGTGTCGTCAGCACACTCTGGGTACATCATCCGGCTGGGTCTCTGGGGTAGGAGCTGTGAATCCAGGGGCTCTGGGAGTAATTGCCAAAAATCCAAGGCAACAAGATTCAGACCTGCCAACACAATAACGATCTGGTCTTTAGAGCTAAGCGTGTAGGGATAAGAAGCTAGAGGCTAGCTGGACTTGTGGAGATTGGTCACTTGAGGATACGTCCATCATAAGGCATTTGCATGGCTGCACAGAGTGCTGCTAGAACACTGGTGTTTCCTCTTCAACATCTGTTCTTATCATGATGCTAGGCTACGAGTCCTTTATACTTGGGTGGAAATTGCTAGAACTTAGAACAAGAAAGTACTCATCGATCACGATGGTGTCCTTAGGGGTGCTCAGGCTTTGCTGCAGTTAACAAATAAGCCCCAACATGTAGTGGTTTCAGGAGGAAAGGTGTTTTTCTAGACCTTGTCATAGTCCAGCACAGGTCACGTTGCTCTCTTGGGTGACTGTCCTATAGGAGGCAGCTCAGGGATCCAGGCCACTCCCATGGCTGTGCCATCTCAACGTATGGCATCTGAGATCACTGTGGAAGAGGAAGAGGAGGCGGGTAGTCAAGCAGAGGCTGTCCTGGCCAGGGTTGGAGGTGGTGACATCAGTCGCGTGGTCCCAGCCTCCGCATAGGGGAGGCCTGTGTGCCAACAATGAGAAATGGATTGGTGAGCACCAGGCAAGTCCTGGCCTCCGTGGCTTTTGCACCACCTCTTCTGTGCCTGCGTCTCCCCTTGCAGGCCTTGGGACCGGAAGCCTGAGTGCATGTGTCACACATTCAGTGAAACGGAACCTGGGTGCGCTCTGCAGTGATAGCCTCTGCCTTTTAGTGTGTTGGCGTGCATTCTGTGGGTCTCTGTGCAGGAGTTGGTGTTACTGATGGGTCGCAGAAGGGTGGCCCCAGCAGCCACACTCACACATCTCGTTCCCCTGCAGGAGATAGTGTCGTGGCGTACCTGACAGCAGTGCTGACAGACCTCCTCCACAGCCAGAGAGACCCTCTGGCTCTGTGTCTGCTGCTTCAGGCTTACGACAAGTTGGGGCCTCCGGTCCCACCGTGCTGCCATCAGCTGGCCCGGTTCCACAGATACTACAGCCGCTGGATCCCAGAGCCAGCCCGAGAGGCCTCGGTGAGCTGCGGCCTCGGGGCTCCCACAGAAGCCAGGCCTTTGCCTGGGAAACCCTGAGGTGTCGCCCAGGGGCCACGCTGCCTGTGCCCTAGCCATGTAGCTGTCCTGCTGCTCGATTTCCAAGGAGAAGCTTCTTAACCTCCTGCTTTCCCTGCATGAGAGAAGGAGCTCAGGGGTGCCGTAGCTGCCCAGTGGCCGGATGGGTGGATGGCTGCCCACAGATGGTCAGGGGAACAGGGAACTGTGTTTCCCACTAACTGCATGGCCGCCTTGTCACCTGGCCAGCTTGGGGCGGAAGGGAGGTTGTCTTTTCTTTTTTCCTTACCAAGTAATCTGGCACGCCTGGGTTCTAGCTTTCTTCGGTGGGCCTTAGCATACCCCTCGGCCATGCGGGCTCAGCTGTCAGCCTGAGGGTGGCCCCCAGCAGTCTCTGTTCTGTGAAGACTGGGAAAGTGGAAAGAAAGAATTTTCTTTGCATGGGGACTACATTTTTGTAATGGGGGGTGCTGTATGTCTGGCCCCAGTACAGACTATTTATGAATGTTGGGGGACTGGAGGGGGGCAGTTAACTGTGGTGTGCATTTTTTGTAAACAGTCAATTTTTAGCTATTCTTGAAAAAGCAGGCGATTTAGGGCCTCTCTGTCTTGTGATATCTGTAGCCATCGCTTGCAGTGGTCGCATGTTTCCGCTTGTCAGGGCCCGCTGCTAGGGATACTATGTGTGTTTTAAGTCACTTAATCCTCGCAGCAACTCCAGGAAGAATGTCAGGGCTTACTGGGCTCATTACACACACGGGGAAACCAAGGCACAGTGGTTCCATCACTAGGCAGCAGTGGGGGGTGGGGTCAGGTTTCTGCCCAGGCTGTGGGCCTTCCCAGCCACTGCCACCTTCCTCTGTGGGCTCTGCGGTGCTTTAGACTTGGTGGCTGCTTAGAGCTCAGGGGAAGTGTCGCAGCCCAGGGCTGCACCTCCTGGGTGCTCGAAGGAAGGCGTCTATTCTCTGTTGAGTAGTCAGCAGTGCTTCTTACCCTCCAGGGGGCCTCACCCTCAGTGGGTTTGGTTTGGCATGTCCTCAGCAGGTCCCAGGGCTGGGCCTCTTTTCGTAGTTCCGAGCAGTCCTGCTACAGGTTCCAGGCCCCTCCCAGAGACCCGCTGCATTTCCAGACACATGCAGCCTCGTCTCATTGGCTTAGGTGTGGTTGTCATGAGGAAATCAACAACTTCAGTTTGAGGTAGAACTCCAGAAATTTGTCTTCATTCCGTCCGCTGTCTTGTTAGTCTCTCAACGAGATACTCTGCCCCGGGCTCCTGGGGGGTGGGGGAGACTCTGGAAGACCTGGGGCTTACTGATATGGCTCCTACATGGCTCTGATCTCCCACTTGTCAGTGATTAATGACTCTTCTTTTTAAGATTTTATTTATTTATTTGAGAGTGAGAGAGAGCAGGCATGAGTGGGGAGGGGCAGAGGGAGAAGCAGACTCCCCTCTGAGCACCGAGCCTGGCTTGCGCCTTGAGATCAGGACCTGAACGCCTTCCTGATCCAGTACTTTCATGTCAACGCTCTTGAAACGCTGACTGAAAACACTGCGGCTTAACCGACTGAAATAACACACCACGCAGCCCTATATTTTATTAGCATTAGGATGTGACTGTGAAATGTCCCTTTGTCGTGAATGTCACCCTGTACCTGTCTTAGCAGACCCTGTACCTTTTTCATCTGTGGTTATTTGTCTTTCCTCCTCTCCGGCCTTTTGCTGCCTCCGCAAGCCCCTCCAGATGCCAGGCAGCCTTGCCCCCCAGGGTCCTCCAGCCTCCTGCTTCGCCGCCCTGCTGCAGGCAGCCTATGAGAGCGAGGGCGCTCTCCTCGACAAGCAGGTTCAGGCGCAGCTGCGGGCCGCCCTCCCGCACGTCCCGATGCCCCGGCTCCTGCGGTCGGCCAAACACCTGCTGCTCTACCTCAGGAGCACCGTGGAGAACTTCGACCAGGTCAGTGCCGCTCTGGCCTCTCCCCCCAGACCCCGTGCCACCCCATGTCTCTGCCCCCGGAGCGGTCCCGTCAGAGTCGGGTCCAGACCAAGTGACATTGTTGATAGAGCCCTGGAGTCTCACTGTCACCCCGCTGCTCACGAGGAGACTTGTGACGTGATGTACACGGGGAGCCTCGGCTAGTGGCCTATCCCTCTCTCCCGGGCTGCTGCTTTTCCCTGGAGTGGACGTGCAGACATGGAGTGGGCACCTGTTTTCTGCAGGCCTCAGTACCCCTCACAGAATCTGTCCCCCTCAGCAGCCACAGACAGCTGCAGACCAGGAGCCAGTGTGGCCGACCCTGCTGTGGGGGCTGCCGGCAGTCAGGCCGGGGCCTTGCCCACAGCAGACTGGATCAGTGTACTGCCTGACCCACTGTCTTCTTAAGCTGTAATTTTGTTGTCAGTTGGTGAGCTTTCTGTTCCCAGGTCTGGTTTTCGGAGTTTTAGTTTGGGTTTCCCTCACCTTGGTCAGGATAAACCTGCATACTTCATCAAGGTTTGGGGGCACATCTTACTGGAAAAGGACTTTGAGGTTCTTGGTGTTCTACAGGGAGTTGCCGCTCCAGCCTGTTTCCCTCCTCAGTCCTTGTTTTTGGTAACGTGGCCCCTTGTGGTCACGGAGGGGCCTGGTGGTCATAGTCAGGGTGACTATGAGCCCTTCCCTGGCCTCTGAGCAGTCGTGTGGCTCTTGTCCTCACAGCTGGGCCGAAGTGCAGGGCCTGCCATCCTGCAGCTCCTCCTGGACCTCCTCAGGCGCCTGGTCGTCCACTGCGTGCAGCTAGATGCGCAGAACCAGCAGAAATGCGAGGCTGCACAGGCCGAATCCGACCTCTTTTTGGACATGGAGTCCATGGCCTCGCTGGAGCTGGCCAACGACAAGGTACCCCTGATGTCCTGCCATGGGTGTCCTTCCTCTTAGCCTTTGCTTGTCGAGTCTTGGATCCTGGCCCTCCCTCTCCCTCTCTTTCTGTTCTAACACGAGGATGTGTTCATTGCGGGTAAATAGGGACAGAACGCTGTGGAGGAAATGCTGGAAGCCCCCCTCCCCCCGTCCCCAACCCCTGACCCCTGACCCCTACGCCCACAGATAAGCGTGGTATCATGTGGGCGTGCAGCTTTCCAGTCACCTTTCCTATGAGCAGTATCCCTCACACCGGGTGATGGGAGTGTCTCAAAAAACTGGGAACGTTTTCCTTTTGAGCAATCACACCTGTGCTGAATGAAGGCCAGGTGGTGGGTGCAGCTGGCCTGGTGGCTCCAGAGCACGAGCCAGAGCTTCGGGAAGCATCCTCTCCCCTGTCGGGGACCTCCAGGCCACTGCAGACGTGGGGCCAGGGTGCGTCTTTTCTCTCACCACCCCCATGTTAGCTGTTTTACTGGGCCAGGGAAGCAGCCACTTTCCTCACGTCATGCTCCTCACGATGGCCTGCTTTGATCTCCAGGCCGACTTTCTGGGAGGAGTCTGTGGGAGCGGGACCACCTAGTAGCCATTTGATGAGGGGCAGGGCGGTGTTACACAAAATCGAGCTTTTCTGTTCAGTGGGCGGAGGTCCGTTGCAAGGTGTGATGGGCTCCTCTTTCCCTCCCTGCTGAATGAATGAAGAGGAGAACAGACTCCCAGCTCCGGGGACCGGGGTCACTTCGTGGGCTAGAAATTGTGTTCCCCACGGTGTAGAACGACTGGATCAGATTATTCTCTAATCGGGCGAGGGCGCTTAGCTGCTTTCTGCTGGGTGGTTTGAACACAGTGGTGGGTCAGAGCTAGTTCCCTGGGAGTCATTCAGGGCTCAGCCTCTGCCCGCATGTGCCCTTTGGTTCCTGCTCCTGGGCTCGCCCAGCAGTTTGATCCCCATCCGCCACTTCCAGACACAGGATCTCTCCCGCGCTGTGGCCCTGCTGCTCCCAGGATCCCTGTGTCCCTCAGATTGGTGTTCGAGGGCAGGGCTGCTAAGCAGAAACCGGGCGATTGGTCTTCACCACACCGGGCATTTCTGTGTAGCCCATCCCCTGGTGGAGAGCAGTTCTCTTGTATGGTTAACTCATTTAGGCTGAATTCGTCAGACGCCTGCAGTGTGGGTGGGGCACTGGCCCAGTCTCAGTCCAGCTGTTGCAGTTGCCCGGGAGGGTGGGGAGGATGCACTGTAGTCGGGGTATAGCTTTGACTGGGCTTGGGTTGGGGCGCTGTGCATGAGAACATGAGAACTCGGGCTTGCGGATGGCCTGTCTCAGGAATGCTGTTGTCTGCCCTCCATCCCCCACCCTGCTTCCCTGGACCGTGTGTGAGACCTGTGCCTTGTCCCTGTGTTTCAGACGCTGGAGGAGCTGCTTGCGGCCATCCTCAGGCACCCCACGCTGGAGGGCTGGTTCCTGGCCCTGGAGCAGCAGGCCCTCCCTCCACACACCCTCAGCCCCGTCCTTGTGAAACTCCTGGCAGCCCATCTCAGTGCGGGGGTCCTCCCGCTGCTGGTGGCCAGCGCCCCAGTCCTCCAGAGCACTGGTCAGCGGGGCCTGCTGGCCAAGTACTCGGAGGCCATCACTCAGAGCGTGTTGAAGGAGTTGCGAAACAAGAGAACAGGCTCCGCCACGTCTCTGCCGAAGACGCTTCCGCAGCTGGAGGCCCTGCAGGAGCTGCATCCCTACATGGAGGGCATCCAGCTCCGCGAGGTCACTCTGGCCCTGCTGAGCCTGCCTGAGGCCCAGCTGGTGGCCCCGCAGCCCACAAAGTCTCCTGGGAAGGAGAGACACCTGAATGTGCTTGGCAAGACCCTGGTCCAGCTGTTGACCAGCATCCCCCAGGACCAGCTGCAGAGCAGTGAACTCCTTTGGGCCTCTGAGTTCGTGCAAGGCCTAGGGGCTTTGCTGCCCGCACTGGCCGTGGACGAGCTGGACACTGTATTCCTCCACACTCTGCAGAGAGAGCCTGCGCTGGCCCCCATGGTCGGGGTCGACGTGCTTGACTACTGCCTGGCCCGGCAGACGCAGGTGGCCCTCGGCATCGCCGCCCTGCTCCTGCCGCTGAGCTGCACCCACGTGCTACGGTTCGAGCTGTGGTGCGGGCGGCCTGGCACGGGGCTCTGCCTCCAGGAGCACCTGGATGACTTCCTCCCGCTCCTCCACACGTACCTCCAGGGCAGGATGCAGGGCTGCTTCGCACGCCCAGCGGGAGGTATGGGAACTGGTGGCTTCGGGCAGCCAGAGGTGTGGTCAGGGGGCTGAGGACATGGAAGCTGCCAGGCCATTTCTAACCTGGAACTTGCACGTTTGGGGTGTGGGTGACACTGACCCAGCTCTGGAGATGGAGAAATAGGATAGATTCACACTCACCACCCCATCCCCATCTCAGCCTGTGGTGTAAGGTCCTGGCTCCCCACTCCTGTCCACCCCAAACTCCCCCACAGGACGCTGGGGAGGGCTGTATGGGGTAAGGGTCAGCACCCGGGCATGGGAGGCATTCGGAGTGACTGCCCTGTGTCCTATTTGGTTGTCCCCGCCAGAAGCAGTGTCAGTGATGCTGAGTCAAGGCAGCTTGGGCCCAGCCGTCTTTCTCCACCTGTAGGGTTTCAGGTCTGAGGCACTTTTTGCTCACCTGAAATTTAATTTCTTTTTATTGTGTGTATGAGTGATTGTTCACTCACTGCTTTCCCTCAGCGTGTCATGACTTCGTACCAGCGATGACAGATGTTTCAAAAAGTAAGAGAGCCCCCTTTTAGTCAGTGATTCTTTTTTAAAGATTTATTTATTTGAGGGGTGGGCGGAAGGGGAATGAGCAGGAGAGACAGAGTGGGAGAGGGAGAATCTCAAGCAGACTCCACACTGAGCAGGGAGCCTGAGGTAGGGCTCGATCTCATAATCCATGAGTCATGACCTGAGCCGAAACCAACAGTTGGATGCTTAGCCGACTGACCCACCACCCAGGCGCCCTCTCTAGCCAGTGATTGTTGGTGTGCTTCTTCTGACACGCCTCTCCAGTTACCATGCCTTTCAGGCATGAATCTTGAGTGAGTCCAGAACTTCGGTCCTCACAGCCCATGACCCGCTTCAAGCTAGGCTTACACTCAGGGCCCAGTGTTGGAGAATTGACTGATGGGAGGACCAGGGGCCTGCTGGTCAGCGTTTAACCAACTGGCCCTTGCATTCGTCGGCCTCCATGGCATCCGTGCCTCTGCCGTGGCCAACCTCAAGCTACGAGTATGATCTCAGCCAGTCACAGGATTCCTAAAACTTAGCTGTGGGCTTTGTGAGCTGGCACGTGCTGGCTACGGCACACTGCGGTGTGTCACTTTCTCCTTTTGGTCTCTGCCTAGTGTCCTCTGCTGTCATTCCTGTCTTGAGGAAGGCCCTGTGGAGACAGCTGCAGACCAGGCTTCTTAACACGGACGGGCCCCCAGTGTCTGAGCTGCATCCGAAGGTCCTGGCCCAGCTGGTCCCGTTTGCAAGAGCCAAGGACCTTGCTGTCCTCATGGACCATTTGCCTGGCTTGCTTCAAACTCCAG
Organism: Spilogale gracilis; assembly: GCA_004023965.1. Taxonomy (NCBI): domain Eukaryota; kingdom Metazoa; phylum Chordata; class Mammalia; order Carnivora; family Mephitidae; genus Spilogale; species Spilogale gracilis. The sequence goes on along the minus strand of PITA01008101.1, from coordinate 34,457 downwards.
GCGGGCACGAGAGGTATGGAGGCTTAGGTTCCTCTCTCTGTTTCACTTTTCTCCATAGTCTTTGTAAATTAGCGCAGAGTTGCCGCTCTGCTGTCGTGCCTGTCAGTGAGAAGGTGTCTCCTACAGGAAGTCTTCCTCTAGCTATCCTGCCTGGAGACAACACGTCTCCATGAGTGGATGGCTGGGTCTGATGCCCTGAGCAGTGGTTCTCAACCGGGGGTGATTTTGCCCCCTCTCCAGGGGACAGTTGGCTACATCTGATATTTTTTATTGTCACAAGTCAGTGGGTGGGTGGCAGGGCAGTTGCTGCTTCTGGCATCCAGAGGGTAGAGCATCCAGGGGTGCTGCTAAATATCTTATTATGCATAGTGCTGCCCCCCCACCACCTCCCCGCCAAGAAAGAATAATCTGGCCCAGCATGTTAGTAGTGCTGACACTGAGATAGCCTAATTTAGGCAAGGGCTGGACAATGGATTTTTTTTTTCTGGTGCAGTAGTATTGTTTCCCCTAACTGTAAAAAATGCTGCTGTATCTGTGACACGGGAGCAGGGAGGCCCCGGGCCACTTCAGACTCCAGTGCTCAGGTGCTGTGGGGGAGGGGAGCTCAGGGCACCTGTCCTAGGTGGCCTCGTGTAATGCGAGTGACACTTAAGCCAGAGGGACTTAGGCCATGCCCCTGACTCTGTGCCTTCTGTCCCCTGCTGCAGTTGGGGTGTGGCCGACTGTGTGTGTGCCGTGCTGGAAGGGTCAGCCCAAGAGCTGCGTGCCTGGAGGAGGACTCTGTTGGGGTCCTGTGGGAGATGGCTGATTGCGTCTTTCAGTGGAGGCCAGCAGGACCACGACAGGGCCCAGGATCAGGAGAGGCAGATGCTGCTGAGGTTCGACGAGCTGCTGGTAGGTGTCTTTCCTTTCTGTGGAGAGCCTGACTGCCCTGTGAAGGGAAAGAGTGGAATAGCCTGACCAGAGTTCCCAGAGCTGCTCCCAGGACCAGCGGGAGATGAGCAGGGCCGAGTCTAGTCTTTGAGGCAAAGGGGCAGGCGGCGGGAGGCCCCGAGAGTGCTGCTGAAATGGCTTATGGTTTGTTTTTATTTAGTCTGTTAAAAAGGTGACTTACATTAATTGATTTTGGGGGGTTAAACTAACTTTACATTCCCAGGATACACTTGCTTGGTTACGATGTGTTACAGATTTTCCGTGTTGTTGGATTTGATGCGCTGATATTTTATTAAGAATATTTCCTTCTATGTACATGTGGAATATCTGTGTAATTTCATTTTCTAGCAGTCATTCTTCGTCAGGTTTTAGGATCAGGGAACACATCCCTGAGAATGAGTTGGGAAGTGTTTCACTCCAGGTTTTATATTTCCTGTGAGCATTTTGAAGCATTGCTTTACTATCTTCTGGCATTCCTTGTTCTTGATAAGAAGACTGTCATTCTTATTACTTTTGTTCCCCTCCCTTAGGGTCTTTTTTTTTTTTTTTTACGTTGTTTAGGGCAACGTGATTATGATATGCCTTAGAGTAGTTTTCTTTAAGATTCTTATGCCTGGGGTTCCCCGGGGCTTCTTGCCACTGTGAGCCTAGAGTTGTCATAAAATTTGGAAATAGCTCTTGTGTGGTGCAAAATTGCACTAAAAATAGGGTCTGTGACTTGTGTTTAATCTCTGGACTCAAAATTTTAAAAGTAACTCAGGAAAATAACCCCAGGTGACAACTGTGTGATAAATAGATTTGTAGGCTATACATCAAGCAGTGTGCTTACATTGTATCAGAAGACTCTATAACCTGTATCTCAGTCTTAATTCCTTGTTACAGGTTTGTGCATTCAAGGCTCCTAGGAGCCCAAACGTGGCAGAATGAGGGGGGAAGGGGAGACCTAGGGAGAGCTGAGCGTGGAGGAGGGTGCTGGGCTCACCGCCCACTGGTACCATGGCCCTTCCTTTGTGTCCCTGTCGTCAGCCCCTCCCCTGGCAGCCAGGCTCCAGGACTGCTGGCCAGCTGTGCTCTTTCAGAGATTTGCCTTCCCTCTCTCCGCCTCCTGTTATCTCTCTCTTTTTTCCCCCTCTTTCACAAATGCAGGGTTTCTCTGGAGTGGTTTTATTATGTTTACAGCAGAGCTGAGCAGACAATACAGAGTTCCCTTGGGCCCCCTGCCCCCAGGCACATACAGCCCCCCACTCTCAGCCCACCTCACCCACCGTTTTATCGTTTTATCGAGGAATAATTTCCATGTGAAATGCGGCTCTGTGTGTGTGTGTGTGTGTGTATGTGTGTGTGTGTGTGTGTGTGTGTGTGTGTGTGTGAGAGAGAGAGAGAGAGAGAGAGAGAGAAATACAGGCTCCTAAGTTTAGCATTAACAGATGCACCTAGACCTTGTGCCCACGCTCCCATCAGAGATTTTCATCATCCCACAAAGTTCCCTTCTCTCCAGAGCACCCACCCCTCTGATTTAACTTGGCACCGTTTTTGGAGATTTTCTCTACCTCTGTGACCAGGGACCAGCAGCGGCCCTACTGGTGGGGCAGAGGTCTTCCCCAGGGAGAGGTGCCGTCCCATGTTTAAGCCCTGTTGTGACACAGGCCACGAGCGCCTTCTGAAATGGTGGGCAAAGGGAAAGGTAACAAGGCTATCAGAAAGGTTTTCTTCTGTTCATTTAGTGATCACAGACACTAATAAAATGACAACTACTAGCAGATAAAACAACTTAAAAAAATCCAAGGATGAAACAACTGTGTGCTTTTGTGGATTGCTTAGGTCACTGTATTCCATGTTTACTGAATTTAAAGTCTGTGTTTTCTATTTTAAATTAATTGGAGATGGCCCCTAAGTATTTCTTGCTTCTTTTATTCACAGAATTCCCTTAATGAAGTTGAGCCCAGTGACTGGCAGAAGTTTGTGAAGACTGGACTCAAGTGAGTCAGTTTTGCTCTGTGGGCGTGATTCAGCAAGGGGCTTGAGCATGCAACCCCGAGCCCACGTGGTGGCTCATTCGCATGGCATCTATGGAACACGCGCCGCTCCCGGTTCACAGATGATGGGGCGTGGGATGCTGGGGCGGCTGGACAGTTTGCCCACTGACATGGTGTCGGCTTCTGGAGATGATGACAGAAGAGGCCTTTAAAAAATGACATAATCTGTAGAAACCAGAAGCATGCAGAGAATATGACAGCAGCGCCCAGACTGAATAAGGGCTGACAGCTTCCTGTGTTTTGTCCTAATCCCCTCTCCTCCCTCCCCCAGAAGCGACACTCGCCTGAAGTCAAGCTCTGTCATCGCCTTGTTTTCCTACCTTGGTTGCATGCCAGCCTGTCTCTAAGCAGTAAAAACGTTTTAGTTGGCTTCACTTTCTATAGAAATGTATCACTTTACGTGTCCCCACCCCGACCCCGCACTCAAGTGCTTCCCAGTTACCCATGCTGATACGTGCAGATCTCAGCCCCATTTGTTTTTGCTGCGGGGATGGGATGTCATTCTGTTTTCAGCCCCCTGTCGGTGGCATCTTCCTCCCTCCCTCCTGCAGTGAAGGCTGTGCACCCCTTCGTACTCCTGCCAATTTTTCTCAGGGAGGGGCACTCGCTGGTGGGGAGTGTGGACACAGCTTCAGTTTTACTAGATTTCTGACTTGCTCTCCAAAGTTTCCAAGCTCGCCTAGCACATGTTTTCCTCACATCCTCACTCGGACCTGATAGGGTCAGGCTCTTCTGTTTTCGCCAATCAGGTAGTCACGAAACTGTTTCTCGTTGTGCCTCTAATGTTCGTTTCCCTGATGGGTCACCACCTTGAAACAGAAAAATACTTTGTCCAAGAGGAGAGAAAGATGTGGAGGTGGGCCACAGATCAATGACCACTGAGGATTACCATCATGAAATGGTGACATTTCTTTCAGGCTTTGGCCAATTCGTATTTCTAGAATGCCCACTCTGAAGTGATTCTTAACGTTAGTCACATATGACTGAAAAGCTGCTTTGTTCAAGAGCAGGATGCTTTCATTCCTTCAGTGGGTTCTGAGGGATCGAAGACCGAGAAGACCTCTGAACCCCCTCGGTAGCTAAACGTACGGAAGGAGGGAGGCTGACGGGGTGGGGCAGCCTGAGCATCTTGATTCAGGCTCTGCTATTCTGCCTCCTGGCACTTTAAATGGATAGGAGGTTTTCTTGGTGTTCGCACTGCAGGAAAATAAATGCATCCCCTGCCCAAGAAACGCCCTCTGCTGTGGTTGGATGGCTAGGAGTGGGATAAAGCGAGTGTCCTACAGGGACTAGTAGGATCAGCATGGGTAGACGCGTATGCACTGCAAAAATTTTCATCTTTGTGGTGTGTTAGAAGTTTTCTTCAGAAAATGCCAAGAGAAAGGTTTTTTATTGTCTCCTGTGAAATAAAACTCCCATACGAAGCTCTTTCCCTCTCTGATTCTTACCTCCTAGATTTCGGTATCAGGACCACACATTTTTAAAGGCCCTCCATGCTGCCATACAGCGCCTGTATCTTCCTGAAAACTCTGTGTGCACGAAGCTCATCCAGCTCCCAGTGGTCCACATGATGCTCACACAGCACTCTCTGTTTTTGCCAACTCTGCTGAAGTCTGAGGAAGAGGAAAACCCAGACAGTCAAGTAAAAGGTGACCCCCCTGCCCCCACCCTTGCATTTCAGACACAGATTTTATTTTTTGATTTCGTGGTGCTTGCTGCACACTGAGGTTTAGCACCGATGCATTTTCAGAGCTAAGGAAGCATTACCAAAATGGCATTAGGGTATTTTGTTTCTATCCAGTTCAAGCTCAAGAAGCGTTTCCTCTGACTTCAGGCCAAGCAGCAAATATAGATTTCTCTTCAAAGTCTGTTCTGGGTTCCAGAAGTCACGTTTAAGGTCTTAATGGCCATATCATAGCAAGTGTTAAAATCTGGGGTTTAGGGGAAATTCGATGGGTGTCTGCCCTGAGAGAAGCTGTTTAGTTTTGTGAAATGCTTTAATCAGAAGATTGAAACTTTCCTCAAGGGTGAAGGGTTTGAACGTCCCAGTTAACAGTTCCCTGTCAGGGTGTCAGGGAGCTCTCTGAAAAGCCAGGTTCTGAAAGCCGCGCCCTTAGTTCAGTAGGGTTTATTTTAGCGCCCACGACCCCGAATTTGGTGTAGGCTGCGGTAGAGGTCAGAGAAGGTCTGAAGATTTTTGTCCTCTTGAAGCCACCACGCTCTGCTTAGAGACAAAATAAACATGCACCAGCCACTAGAAATCCCCGTGGGGTCAGCTCGTAATCACCTGCTGAAGTGAAGAGAGCCATCCCCCCGAGTTGCTGGAGTGATGGTAGGAAAAGTGTAAAGGCCCCGCCGTCCCTTTCAGCAGGAGTAGAGATGCAGAGACTTTGCTAGCTTGATCACGGAGGAGAATGCTTAAGCTTTACAATCTTTGGTGGCTTAAAATGTGGGAGGGGAAGTGAAGAGAGTGATGATAGCCTTGCCAGAGCCCTGGGCAGAGAGACGGCAGTGAAGATAGGCTGCTTTTAAAAAAGGAAAAAGAGGGACGGGGCACAGTCCAGAGGCTGATACTGTTCTGAGAAGGATATTTTAAGCACTTAAATATTCCTCGAGATGGTGCCACCCTTACTTTTCTTCTCGTGCGCACATCTCCCCGCGCTGTTGCATATTTCATTCTTGCCTCCTTCCAGAAGCGCTGGTGGACCTGATGTCTGTGGTGGTGAAGCTGTGTCCCTCTGTCTGTGAAAGCAGCCACTTTGCAGTGCTCCTTGGGGCCTATGGTGCCACTCTCAGTGTCCTGGGTAAGGATGTGGGGACCGGGCCCCGTGACCAGGGAGCGTGTGGGGACCGGGCCCCGTGACCAGGGAGCGTGTGGGGACCGGGCCCCATGACCAGGGAGCGTGTGGGGACCGGGCCATGTGACCAGGGAGCGTGTGGGACCGGGCCGTGTGACCAGGGAGTGTGTGCGGACGGGGCTGTGTGACCAGGGAGTGTGTGACCAGGCAGTGTGACAGGTTGGAAGGAGCGTGTTGGAAGGTTCAGCTTTCTAAATGGACCTTGATTTGACTTCTAGACCAGAAGATTTTACTTCTTCTCCGGGCATATGAACAGAACGACCTCAGCCTCGTAAACTTCAGGTGAGGTTGGGCCTGGAGGTGTGAGCAGCAGGCTTTTTTTTTTTTAAGATTTTATTTATTTCACAGAGAGAAACACAGCCAGAGAGGTAACACAAGCAGGGAGAGTGAGAGAGGGAGAAGCAGGCTTCCTGCCGAGCAGGGAGCCCGATGTGGGACTCGATCCCGTGTCTTCAGGATCATGACCTGAGCCGAAGGCAGTTGCTTAACCAACTGAGCCACCCAGGCGCCCCAGCAGCAGGCTTTAAAGGCACTGTCCCGAGACTGGGGGAACATGTTCCGCACAGCAAGCTGCCCAGATTTTCTCGCATAGCTTTGTGATTCTTGGGGAGAGGATAGGATGGACAGAACTCCCCTCCATCACACACGAGCTCCCATGGAAGGCTTGGCCTCACGCTCTAAAGATGGTCCATAGCCATCGCTAAAGGAGCAGGCCCGAGTTAGGGGCCCACGTGGGAACTCTGTGGATGTTCAGCGTGCAGATCTCCCACCAGTAAACAGTCGCCTTCGACTGACGCGTCCAGTATGTCAGCTGCTTGCCTGCTCCCCCCACCCACCCACCCAGGGAACAGCCTCCTAAAGAAGCTAATTTACTTTGTAACCTGAAAGACTCTTGACCTGTACAGAAATGAGCGTGTATTCGGAATTTGGTTTAAAAGTATTTAATTAAATAGATGTTCATTGAGCACTTGCTGTTTGACAAGGTGCTGGGCCCAGCGCTGTTGGGGACACCTAGAGGTGTAAGACACAGTCTTGCTGTCTGTTAAGGGGGTCAGATGACTGTGTATGTAACTTTTTTTGGTTGGCCTTTGGTGGTGTCAGCTGTCAGGGGAGCACGTGAGAGCACCCTGTCTCTAGGGGGAGTCAGGGAATGTTCCATGACTGGGTTAGCACCGGAGGGATTTGCCAGGAGTGAGGGTCTGTGGAGGAGCCTGGCGACAGCACATGGAAGGACCAGTGTCACCGCGGCTGGGAGTTGGGAAAGTCAGTAAGTACATTTCTGGGAATGGTGAGCAGGTCAGCTTATGTGCATCACAAGATAGGCGGGAAGGCCAGACAGACTGGGTCGTGAGGATATTAAGTATCAGACTGAAATACTATCATTTCCATCCAGGAGAGAGAGAGCTGGTAGATGTTTTGGGGCAGAGAAGTGGTCCCTGTCAGAGCCAGGCTCTCAGGGAGCACCTTCCGCCAGTGGGGAGGTGGGTGGGAGGTAGTGGGGAGAAAAGTAGGAGGAAGGGGAGGCGGTCTCTTGGAGCAGCTGCAGCGTGTGTTGGCGCAACAGGCAGAGGCATTTACGAGGCAGGGACGGCCAGAAGGCTTTTGGGGCAGGCCCGTGGTGCTCCCGGCCAACTGTGAATCGGGAGGGGTGTGAATCAGGAAGCGGCATGGAGCAGCCAGGATTCTCGTGCTGTGGCCGAGCAACTGGACTCTGGAGCCAGACTTCCTGGTTTGCATTCCGGCTCTGCCATTAATCAGCTGGGTGAGTGACCAGCTGAGCAATTTCCTTAACCCTCCTGGTATCTCTTTCCCCATTTGCAAAATGGGGATAATAATAGTACCTGTGTCAGGGGGTTGTTACACAGATACAGTGGATCAGTAGATTTGAAGGGCTTAGAGTAAGGGGCACGTCGTAAGTTCTGTCATGCAGGTGTCATCTCCCCTACACAGTCACCCACCCTCATCACTGCTGGCCTCTCCACTACCCCCACCTCCTCCTTTGTTAGGATGGGGACCGAATGATGGAATACCTATCCCATGCTCTGGACAGCGCCCGGCGTGGGCTAGCTGCTTGACAAAGACTCCTCTGCTGGTCATCATCGCCGTCATACATTCTGCTCCGGTGGGGCTCAGTGATTCCTCTTTGTCATCTCCCTCCCCCCCGGCTCTAGGGTGCTGCTGTGGGGCCCCGCGGCAGTGGAGCATCACAAGACGTGCCGGAGCCTGGGCAGGTCGCTGTGGCAGCAGCCGAGTGTTGGGGACATCCTCCGCCTGCTGGATCGGGACCGCATGATGAAGACCATCCTCCACTTCCCCCAGAACCGGAGGCTGCTGCCCCCCGAGGTGCGGAAGCCCCAGGGGCACCGAGCCCCCCAGGGGGCACTCCCAGCAGCAGTGGGTGCTCTTCTGCTCGCCCCTTTGGGGAGTCCGTTGGCACCCTCAGCTTTCACATACTGTAAAACATGCTGTTTTTCTTACGGGTTGTTAGCATCGCGTTAGGTACAGTTCCAGCTATACACGGAGGTACCGAGACGGGGGCCCCCGTACACCTGTCACTCCGCTTCAGTCATTATCATCACCAGCCATGCTCATGTCATCCATAACTCCTCCCACTCAGCAAAAAGACTAGTCTGAAGCAGCTCCCAAAGACAGCCATTTCCTATTAGAAGCACTGTTTTCTTATGCTTTTGAATATTCGGTATCATTTGAACTCAGATTAGTGGCTGAGCACTCACGTCTTTTTACATTTATGAGGCCAGACCACACAGTTTTGTTTGTTCCGGGCTATTTCAGGACACACAGGAACTGATTTTTAAAGACCGGAGCACAGTGGATCTCGATGACCTCTATGACCCCTGCTTTCTCCTGCATCTCTTCAGCGAACTGACCAGGCCGGGTAGGTGCAGCCTTCTGTGGGCCAGGGCTCAGGACGGGGATCACGGCAGCTTTCGTGTGGGGATGAGTACCATGGTAATGGAAGGCGTGTTACTCATCCTAGAAGGATCTTCATCCACCGTCCCACCTTTGCATTCTGATGATTTTCAGAAGAGTTGACAGTGAACATTTTGAGTATATAGTGATTAGAAAAAAAAAGCTGGGAGCATCCCTTCATCCTGGATGTTTTCCTAATTCTCAATGGCAAGAGCCTTTTCTGAATTTTTACTACATAAAAGTGTGGAGTATCTGGAGGGCAGGAGTGTTTCTGAGTCAACGTGTGGAGGAGACAGGACACGAACTGCACACGGACGCAGCGGGTCTGTTGATTTGCGGCATTTTATCGGTGATAGGCACATTGTGATCTCATCATGGCTTTCATTTGCATTTTCCTGATAGCTAGTGGCATCCAGTGTCTTGAGGTTCATTGGCCATCTGTATGTCGTCTTCGTTGAAATGTCAGGGCGTGTCTTTTGCCCATTTTCTAATGGAATTTTTTTTTTCCCCTGTTGAGTTTTCAGGGTTCTTATATATTCTAGATACTCATCCTTTGTTGGGTATGTGGTTTGCGAATGTTCTCTCCTGGTCTGTAGCTTATCTTGTCATCCTCAGGACAAAGTCTTTCACAGAGCCCAAGTTTTTCATTTTGAGCAAGTCCAGTCGATCCGTTTTCCCTTTTGTGGATCACGCCTGTGCTGATGCTCCTGGCTGGGAGACTCAGGAGTGGCCCATGTGGGGCCTCCCCCTGAGGAGGCTTCCTCTGATGCTCAGTGAGGAGCAGGAGGGGCCTCTGGTTACTCCCCCCCACCCCCCTCTCGGCCTCTCCTGGCAGATGCCACTCCAGTAGGGGACTTGGGGTCCTGTCTCATAGCCTGGCAGGGTCCATACCCCGCCTTCGCTGGAGTGGGGGGGAGCGGGCCATGGCTTTCTCAGAGGTTTTTGGCTGGAGCAGAGTAGTTACTGTCCAAATTGTCTGTCTTGCTGGGCCACACCTTTTCTAGTCTTTGATCTGTAGCCTAGAGAGAGCAGGCTTTTGTTCAGGCTTTGTACCTGTTGGTTTTCTGGGCTGCTGACTTCTTCAGCTCAGAATCAAGGACACTAGGGGCAGAAAGAAAGCACGGGGAGTTCACCTGAGGCCCCCCAGCTGGGCAGCTTCCTTTCCACCTTTCTGAGTCACTTACATCTGCCCAGGATTTTTTGTTTGTACTTACTGGTAGAGAAACTATGTGGACTCCATCTTCCCAGAGTTATACATCTCATTTAAGTGACTTTTAACCTTAGATGGTACATTCAGAGTTCAGGTGGTACCGGAGGGTATGTGGTGAAACTCTCTTCCCACCCAACCTCTGGCTGCTGTTTCCTCCCAGCAGGAACGTGTGTTAGTGGTTCCTCATGAGTGCTCCCGGACCCAGCTTGCTCCTTCATGGCCTGTCATGGCTCCAGTCAGGCCTACATGGAGGGCACCCAAGGGCCGGTGTGGGGGCGGGGAGGCACATGTTCTCTGGCTCTGCCCTTTGACGTAGTTGGCGTGATGCCTTCAGGACCCCCAGGCTCCTTCCTGCTTGACTTAACAGCTTCGTGGATTTAGGTGCACTGGGAGACCATGTTCTTATTCGTGCTGTTTTGCCCCCTTATCAACTTAAAGTTGTCTTTTTTTTTAGGCTTTACTTATTTATTTATTATTATTATTATTTTTTAAAAGATATTATTTATTTATATGACAGAGAGAAACACAGCTAGAGAGGGAACACAAGCAGAGGGACTGAGAGAGGGAGAAGCAGGCTTCCCGCCAAGCAGGGAGCCCGATGTGGGGCTCGATCCCGAGTCTCCAGGATCATGACCTGAGCCGAAAGCAGTCGCTTAACCAACTGAGCCACCCAGGCGCCCCTTTACTTATTTATTTTTTTATAATTAACATGTAATGTATTACTTGTTTCAGGGATACAGGCCTGTGATTCATCAGTTTTACACAATTCACAGTGCTCACCATAGAACGTACCCTCCCCAGTGTCCTCACCCAGCCACCCCATCCCTCCCACCTCTCCTCTACTCCAGGCCCTCAGTTTTTTCCCTGAGATTAAGTCTCTTATGGTTTGTCTCCCTCTCTGGTTTCATCTTGTTTCACTTTTCCTCTCTTCCTCTATGATCCTCTGCCTTGTTTCTCAATTTCCATGTATCAGTGAGATCATAAGGATCATAGGATAATTGTCTTTTTCCGATTGATTTATTTCACTTAGGATAACACCCTCTAGTTCTGTCCACATCATTGCAAATGGCAAGATTTCTTTTTTTTTTTTTTTTTTTTGGTTGGGTGCATATTTCACTCTGTGTGTGTGTGTGTGTGTGTGTGTGTGTGTGTATATATATACACACCACATCTTTTTTTTTTAAGATTTTTTATTTATTTACTTGAGAGAGAGAATGAATGAGAGAGGGAGCACGAGAGGGGAAAGGTCAGAGGGAGAAGCAGACCCCCTGCTGAGCAGGGAGCCCAATGTAGGGCTCGATCCTGGGACTCCAGGATCATGACCTGAGCCGAAGGCAGTTGCTTAACCAGCTGAGCAACCCAGGTGCCCCTGTATATATACCACATCTTCTTTATCCATTCATTTGTTCATGGACATCTAGGTTCTTTTCATAGTTTAGCTATTGTGGACATTGCCGCTATAAACTCTGGGGTGCACGTGCCCCCTTCGGATCACTACATTTGTATCTTTAGGGTAAATACCCAGTAGTGCAATTGCTGAGTCACTGGGTAGTTCCATTTTCAACTTTTTGAGGAACCTCTGTATTGTTTTTCAGAGTGGCTGCACCAGCTTGCATTCCCACCAACGGTGTAAGAGGGTTCCCCTGTCTCTGCATCCTCGCCAGTACCTGTCGTTTTCTGACTTGTTAATTTTAGCCGTTTGGTGCGAGGTGGTATCTCACTGTGGTTTTGATTTGTATTTCCCTGATGCCGAGGGATGCCGAGCACTTTTTCATGTGTCTTTGGCCATTTGGATGTCTCCTTTGCAGAAATGTCTGTTCATGTCTTCTGCCCATTTCTTGATAAGATTGTTTTTTCTTTGGGTGTTGAGTTTGATAAGGTGTTTATTGATTTTGGATACTAGTCTTTTATCTGATATGTCATTTGCAAATATCCTCTCCTGTTCTGTTGGTTGTCTTTTGGTTTTGTTGATTGTTTTCTTTGCTATGCAGAAGCTTTTTATCTTGATGAAGTCCCAGTAGTTCATTTTTGCCTTTGCTTCTCTTGCCTTTGACAATGTGGCTAGGAAGAAATTGCTGCAGCTGAGGTCGAAGAGGTTGTCGCCTGTGTTCTTCTCAGGGATTCTGATGAATTCTTGTTTCACATTTAGGTCTTTTATCCATTTTGAGTCTATTTTTGTGTGTGGTGTAAGGAAATGGTCCAGTTTCATTCTTCTGCATGTGGCTGTCTAATTTGCTGAACACATTTGTTGTCCTTTTATGCTCCAGGGCTCTTACATGTGAACAGACCTGCTGATCCCCCACCGCTTCCTTTCCTAACAACAAGATGGCAGGGCTGGGTCTCCTTGGGGGTTCCTCACTGGTAACCCCTGGGGTTGCTGTGCCCCCCCCCCCCCTCATTGAACATGGTGTTCCGTGGCCGAGCTAGATTTCATTTGCTGGAGAGCAGGTGCATTTCAGGCCCTCGTACAATCACTGTAACGGCAGACAGAGATCTTCACTGTCCCTGGGACTCCCCAGTAGCCTAACAGAGGCACCCGGACCCAGTGTTCGGCCCAGACGCTCTCCTGCTTCCCCATGCCTTCAGCCCTGGGAGGTCTCTTTCTCATCCAACACAAAAATAGATTTTCCAATCTGGAAACACTTGAGTAGATTATAACAGATCACTTAGTCTGTTGCTCAGGCTCTTAGAGCTTTTAAGAGACAGAAGGCAAAGGCTTGGAAAACACTAATAAAAAAAGTACTAAAATTAGGACACAGTGTTGTTTTCAGGACCTTGAATACTGCCCTTTTTGGGTGTGGAATAGAGTGTCTGGGAGACCTTTTTGAAGGGGGGAGGTAAGTCGTAAATGGTCTTTTAAATTAGGGAAATTGCCAAATACAGCCTATTTTAAGTTTTATAGGCATGACACACGTAGGAAAATTTGCGAAACGTATCTACCCTGAAAAGGATTTGTGGTAGCTTAAAATACCAGTTACACTAAAACCATTCACAAGTAGAAAATTTTTAAAAGTAGAGAGGTAGATAAAGATGTAAATACGAAAGTTAAAAGAAAAAAGAAAACAGACAAGAAAAACTAGGTCATTAAATTTTGCTCGGGAATACTTGTCATCCAGAACAAAAAGTGAAAGCATAATGTTTCGAACAAATGTTGTTGTCTGATAGAAGGAAGCATACCAGTTTGTAGGGAGAGGGAAGTTTGTAGCTGTAAAATGGTATGTTGAACAGAACGGAAATCTGTGATCAGCATATGGCCAGTGTAGGCTAAGTCTATTGTTATTGAATTAAATCATGAATTTATTTTTCATGTTATTTTTAACATGTATTTTTCGTTTTGCTTCTGCCCTTGGTGGAAAAGTAAGCACAAAGAACGTCTTGAGTGAACCCTTACTGAAGCGTGGTAAATAGAAATGACCATGAATCCCATGTGTATGGTGGGAGTTTTGGCAAAACCACCAGCTAGACCAAGAAGCAGCACATAATCGCCCCTTCCTAGGTGGTGCCCCTTCCTGCCCAGCGCGAGCCAGGACCCTGTAATTGAACTTTCTGTGGTACTACGCCACATGCATCCTTTGGTCTCAACTCCACATACCCCACATTGTGTTCGTGAGATTCCTTCGTCCTGTGTGTGGGGCAGAGGTTCTCAACAGCTTACTCTCTAACATTCTTACTCCCCGCAGGAGCCCCGGGGTCCCCGTGTTACTAGCATTTTGTGATCCTCAGTTGGGCAGATGATTTGTTTTTAAGTGTGGCTGCCAGACTTCAGAGAAATTCTGGTCTCACTGCTCCATCACAGCCTTTGCTGAAAATGAGAACCTATTTTCTTAACCTTACTGCTTCCCTCCTCCGAGTCCTTGGCTGAGAAACGGGGTCAGCCAGGGCTGGTAGCAATGGCAGTGACATATGCTTTTTCCACAACGAATTCTTGTCCTTGGCAGAATTCACGTACGTCACAGAAGGGAGAGGTCATTGTGTGGTTCTGTGAGCCTTGTCCCCAGAGCACGGGGACACAGGCCCGGTGGACTCCTCAGCCCCTTGCCAGGCCGCCCCAGAGGAAGGGGTGGAGGAGGAGGCCTGAGGAGGGCCCCTGGGGCTCTGGGGCACAGTTGTGTGCTCAAGCCCCATAAAACGTGGGGTGCTTTTTATTTTAATCCTTGATTGTTACGCTGGTTCAGCCATTTTAATCGGAAGATGTCTTATCAGAAGACCAATTGCTGTTCACGGCATTCCTGAAACAGAGAGTGGTGTTTATAACTATGTTTCTCTCTTTCCCTCTGCCTCTCCCTCTGGCTTGTGCACTCTCTCTCTCTCTCTCTTTCTCTCAAATAAATAAAATCTTAAAAATATATATATATAAATTCTGGGGCCCTCTCTCAAAGCCTGTTACACTTTCCCCACCCCAGAGCAGCTCTTTTCCTGAAGGGTGACAAAACCAGGACTTCAGAGAAGAGCACATGACCGTAGACATGAAATTGACTCTTCCTCAGGGACACGTGGAAAATCCATTTGTCCTACAGAATGTCAGTGATTACTAAAAATACCCTAGCTAGCCGAGTACTAGGTGATTTTAGTGAGTGTAATATTAAGTGTTTAGACTGTTCTCTTTCCCAAATGTATTCCATTTACGTGTGTTTGGTGTATAGGTATGTAGGTGTATCTTAACACATCTCATCCTTTCCAAAACAGTGTTATCCCACAGTTGGATGCTTTTTTAAAGCTTTGGGTTTGTTTTGTTTTGTTTTGTTTTTACCCTCTTTCATCAAAACTAATCACTTGCTACAAATGAGGAAATGTAGTCTGTATGCTGCTGGAGCCTGAGATTATCCTTTCTTCGTCCTTTTAATTTGCATCTGGATATTAAAAATGGTTTTCTGTTGACAGATGTACTTGGGTTTTGCCTTTTTTCAATCCAGTCTGGCCATCTCTCCCTTTTAATTGGAATGTGTACACCATTGACATTTAATGTGATTATCGATCTGATTCTGTTCTTTTTCTTTGTTGGTTTTCAGCTACAGCTCATATGTGTGTTGTTGCTTCAGGGTTTAACAGTTCTCATCTTTATTACAGTTCACCTTTGACGAAGGTTCTACCACTTCACAGATAGTAGGAGCACCTTACGACAGTATCGATCCGTTTCTGCCCCCTTTGGCTTTCTGTGCTGTTCTTACCAGATATTTTACTGCTGTATGCTGTAAAACCCACCATATGCTGTTTTTGCTTCAAATTGTCAGTTACCTTTTAAGGAGATTCAAGTATCTTATATTCACCATCTTACAGTACCGTTTCTGGTTCTCTTAATTCCTCTGTGTAGACCCAGATTTCCATCTTCTGTCATTTTCCTTCTGCCTCAAATACTTCCTTTAAGAATTCTTGTAGTTCACATCTGTTGATCAGTTCCTTCAGATCTTTTCTAGGGAAAAAGGTTTAACTTTTGAAAGGTTGTCATGGGGTATAAAATTCTAGGCTGACAGGTTTTTATTTTTATTTTTTTTCTCTTACTGTGCTTGAAAGATATCGCCACCTGATTCTGGATTGCGTTGCTTCTAACAGGGAATCTACCCTCGGGACACCAGGATGGCTCATTTGGTTGAGCATCCAGCTCTTGATCTCAGCTCAGCTCTTCATCCCAGGGTTGTGAGTTCAAGCCCTGCATTGGGCTCTACACTGGGCATGGAGCCTACTAAGAAAAAGAAAGGAAGGGAGGGAGGGAGGGAGGAAGGAAGGAAGGAAAAGAAAGAAAGAAAGAGAAGAAATGTACCATTATTCCTAACTTTTGTATCTCTGTATGTTGTGTGATCACGCCAAAGATTTTTTTTTTTGTCATTGGATTTTGGCAATTTAATTAACATGTACTTTAGTATAATTTTCTTTATGTTTCTTGTATTTGGGATGTTCATTGAGCTTCTTGGCTCTGTAGGTTTATAGTTTTTACCAAATTTGGAAAAGTTTTGGCCATTATTCAAACTTTTCAGGGACTCCAGTTACACATATAGCTAGCCAGCTCGAAAATTATCCCACAGCTTACTGATGTTCTGTTCCAGGTTTTAATTTCTCTGTGTGTTTCAGTTTGGATCATTTCTGTTGTTGTCTTAAGAGTTCACTCATCTCTTTGCCTATAATGTCTAATCTGCTAATAATCCCTTCCAGTGCATTTTTTATCTCAGACATTTTAATTTTCATCTCTGGAAACTTGGTTTGAGTTTTTATCCGTGTGTAACATACTCAGTGTTGCCTCTAGCTTCTTGAACGTGTAGATTACAGTTGTA
Source organism: Spilogale gracilis (assembly GCA_004023965.1). Taxonomy (NCBI): domain Eukaryota; kingdom Metazoa; phylum Chordata; class Mammalia; order Carnivora; family Mephitidae; genus Spilogale; species Spilogale gracilis. The sequence continues at coordinate 18,223 of PITA01008101.1, read as the reverse complement.
GTAGTTACAACAGAATTCTAGTTCTGTTACCTTTGCCATACCTGAGTCATTTTTGCAGAGTGGATTTTCCTCTTCTAGTAGGCTATATTCCTGCTCGTTTGAATTGTAAACCAGACATAATGAATTTTACCTTGTGTGGTGCTGGATATGTTTATAATTCCTGTGAATGTTCTTGAGCTTTGCTCTAGAACACATTTGAGCTACTTAGAAATGGTTTGATCCTTCCAGTCTTGCTTTGAATCTCTGTTAGATGGCACCCAAGCAGCATTTTAGTCTGGGACAGGCTTCACGCACAGCTGACGTTAAATCCTTCTGAGCAGTCTGCCCTCTCCCTGTGAACTGGGAGGATTTCGCCCTGGCTGATGGGGACAGGAACTGTTTCCAGGCAGGTGCGAGCCTGGGGTTGTCCCTGTTCCCCAGCCTCGGCTACCTTCTCATACACTCTTGCTGAGCGGCATTCCGGGAGTGGAGCTCTCTTCTCCAGGACCTTGTGTGAATTCTGGCCTCCCAGCTGTGCTGTCTGCACAATTCAGCGTTCTCTAGTCTCTGCCTGGGTTGAACCTCCCAGGGGCTTGGCCGAGAAATTTATACGCTTTGAGCTGGGACCATCAGAAGGTTCATCTTGTTTGTTTTCGCCCCTGGAGACCACTGTCATTTGTTGCCTCGGCTCCAGTGTCTTGAAAAACCTTGTTTCATTTCTAGTTTTTAGTTGCTTCAGGTGGACAGTTAAATCGGGTTTCCGCCACTCTCTTGGCTGAAAGTGGAAATCCGGGTTATTCCTTGAGAGGGTATAAACATTGAGAAAAAGGAAAGGAGCTGTGTGTGTGCATCTGCACCCCCATTGGTTACCCTTAAGGGGAGATGCTGGTGGAAGGTCTAGGGAGCTCTGCGACTTCCGAGGGACGAGGACACTTCATGGTTTGAAGGGGTTTCTGTGCTCTTGGGCAGCCACCTCTTTGGAGTCTGTTACGTGCCTGTGGACGTGTTTGGATTACGGAGAAGTGGCTGAATACAGTTTTTCTTCTTGTTGATTCTCGGGGTTTTTAATTGCCAAAATTATCCTTTTAAAAGTCTAACGACAGGAAGAGAAGGGAAAAAAAGGGAGTTTGACTTTTGAAAGACATTATTGGTGGTATTTCTTTAACTGATAGTATAGTCCAAGATGACACATTTGGGGCCGTCACTTCCGTTGGTTTGTGTTTGGTTCCTGATTGAACTAGCTCATCAGTCACTGAGTCTAGAGGGCGTCTTGCACGGGTGATTACCGTGACCAGGCCTGCTGCTTCGTCAATTTTAAACACAGTGATCTGTCCCTGTTCTAAGGCTTTCTTCGGTTTCTATCTTATAATTTGTGACAGTACTTACGTTGTAAAAAAGCTTAGATCTTTATTAAAGTGGATTTAAAGTGTCCTGAATTTTGTTATTGGTAATCAAGCCCTTTAAGTTGTGGTCACGCAGGTCCCCTTATATATCTGACCTTCACTTTCGGTCGCGTCATTTCCTGAAGTGGTTGTAAGTTTTTACTAAAACGGATGAGTCAGGGACACCTGGGTGACTCAGTCAGTGGAGCATCTCTGCAGTGGTAGACATTTCTCCCTATCCCTGCTGCTCTCTTGCTTGTGCATGCTTGCTCTCTGTCAAATAATTAATAAAATCTTTAAAATCAAAAAAAAATTTGTTGGGCCAGGCCAGACAGGTTTGCACTGTCTGAATTTCCAGGTTCCCTGCCTTTCATACTTTCCTTAGTGGTGTTTGTGGCTAGGAATTCAGACACGGTGGGCCAAACAGGGTAGAAATGGGGAGCCGGTTTTCTCTGCCAACTCCCCAGTCGTGTTCCCCAGGCCTCCAGCATGCTGGGATCTGGTGTCTCAGGTCTGAGTGGCACCTCCATTCTTCTCTGGCTCCGTGAATATTTGAGAGAAGTAATGAAATAATCCCAGATGGGATTGGCAAGCATTTTAGAAGCTGCAAGTATGGATTATTGCCATGCAGGGGAAGATAGGCTTTCCTCCAACTTCAGCAGAAGTTACAGGGAGCTGGAGAGACTTATACATTTCTTGTATCTCCCACTCATAACTGATGTTGGCAGAAGGAAATTTAATTCCCCATGTTACACAAGCATCATGATCATTCCGTGTGTGTGTGTGTGTGTGTGTGTGTTCATCACTGATGTTGGCAAAATGCAAAAGGAAATTTAATTCTCCATATTACACAAGCATCATGATCATTTTGTGTGTGTGTGTTGTATTTTACTTCCATAGAATTTGTGGTGGATTGTCGAAAATTTTTGGATTCCAATTCTCTGGGCCTAACTGTCATGGCCCTCAGCAGCTATGACCCCCAGATGCGAGCTGCGGCCTACTACGTGCTTGCGGCCTACTACTCACATTTGGAGGGGGCACGGTTCCGAGAGCAGTCCCAGGTGAGTGGGGCAGAGGATCCCGGCAGACCTCTGGGAGGTGGCTTTCCACTGGGTCTGGGAGCAGTGTTTCTGGGCAGCATAGGAGCATATTGGCAGGAGACTTCTGCTAAAGAACCAAGGTCCGTTCCCTTTTAGGGAGCGATGCTGAGGGTACCTCTGGTTCTCTGCTCTCACAGAGACTGAGAAAGCTCTCCCCTTTCTAACACTTCTTGTATGTAGGTGGGCAAAGCAGTTGCGTTTCTCTGGTCTGAACTCAGTGGTTAAGGCAGCTCATATCCAGAACACAGTGAGCTGCCACCTGGGAGCTCAGGAGAAGCCTCCCGGGTGGCAGGGAACCAGGAACGGCCTCACTTGTTTCCTCTGCCATCACACCCGTGCCCGGCTCCTCAAGGAAAAGCAGAAGTGCTCCTGAGATGGCAGGGAGCTGGGGCGTTGCTGTCCTGAGCATCATCTCTGGTGGCCCCCGGGATGTGAAGAGTAGGCCACCTCGCAGAGCTGTAGTTTAAGCTGCACGAGGCGAGGCTGGTCACGGTTCTGAGAATTCTTATCCCCCCTCCCCCCTTCTTCTTTTTTCCTGGTTTTAAGCTACTTTACCTGTTGGATGTAGTCCGCAATGGGATCCGAACTCAGAACATGAGACTCACCTTTACCTTGACTCTCTTCATTGCCAAAGCTGCCTCGCAGATTTTGAAACCAGGTACCCCCCGCATGTCCGCTTGTCGGCGGGATCCGCCATTCGTGGGAGAAAGGCCGCATCCGGCTCCCCAGGGCTCGGCACAGTGAGCCACATGCACAGCCGCATGGGGCGGACAGTGACTGAAGCATGGCTGTGAGGAAGCTCTTTCTGGGCCCCGGTGGCTGAGGTCAGAAAGAAATGCAGTGAGGAAGCCCAGGGCAGAGCAGCGTGTGTTAGGGGGCGTGGGCTGTGTCCTCACGGTCCCTGTGGGCCTGTGAAGCCGCGGGACAGCGGGCCGCCTGACCCCAGAAGTCTGTGTCGCAGCAGCCGCAGGTCTGTTCAGAAGTGAGCGTCTGCATGGCTCGTGGGCCCTGAGCTGGACAGGGCACGGCCCGTGGGCTACCACTGCTGACGCAGCCTGAGGACAAGTGGTAGTCGCGTTAGGGGCCACAGGGTTCTGTGTCACATGGTCTCGTTCAGATGAAGAAGCAGCACCCCCATGTCAAATAGCTCGTCCAGGGCGCCGCAGTTCCTCCCCCACGTTGCTGTTAGAATTCAGATCTAGTTTCCGTCTTCTCCTGTATAGTTTTTATTTTATGGTTTTTCTTCTTCTTAGAAATTATGGGAAGGAAAAGAAAAAGGAAAAATATGGGAAGAAAGATAGTAACCAGTCATTTGTAGACTCCAGAGAAAGAGATGCTTCTTATAAAGTATCTTAGCTGAGGCCCTGGCAATTGGTCGGTCTGTGCCACCTCAGACGAACGTCAGGGTCAGGAACACAGGCAGCAGTGGTCATGGGGCGGCCTCCAAGGATCCGGGCAGCTGGGACAGCTTGGAGGTGGTGATCCGAGGGTGAGAAGCTACGGGGGAGGAGATGTGTGTCCACACTGGCCTCGTTGCACCCCGGAGTGACCTGGGGCGTGTCTGAGGCTCCCGTGCTGTGACAGTGCCCTTTAGCGAGAGACTGGTGGGGATAGGTGCCAGCCCCATGCTCTCTGTGCGGCCCGGTCCCCCTCTGCATCCCAGCTGATTGGAGCTCATGCGGTGGGCTGCTGGCAGGGGCGGGGCAACACCCACAGTGGTTTCCCAACCGTATGCAGCCTGGAACTGGGCTGCAGTCTGATTCTCGAGAACTGAGAATCGGGATAAGAATACAAAAGCTCCGCGGGGGTAGGGATTTCTGTCTGACCTCCAGATCCTGCTCCCCAACTCCAGCAGAGCACAGGGTTCCCACCAGGGCCTTCTGTTAGCGACTGTCTGCCTTTGTTCTCAGAGGAGCACATGTACTTGAAGATCAACAAATTCCTGCTGTCACATGAATACTTGAATATGAGCAAAGTTCCGGGCTTCTACCAGTTCTTCTACAGCTCAGACTTGGAGGTGAGGCTTCTGAAGTCCCCGAGGGCCCCCAGAGACTCCTCCATTGGATTATGAGCCCCTGCTGTCGTTCTGGTACTTTCCCCCCGGGGGCTGTTGGCGGCACAGTAGCCCCGTAGCCCCAGTGCTGGAGCAAGAAGGTCAGAAAGGTGAAAGGTCACGTAAGCTCATTGTAAAAATGCTTTTCATCCTGTGCGCTAATTTTTAGGGGGCTCCTCACACCTTGAAAACCCTCCTTCAGAGGCCTAAGTTTTATGGCGCTCTCATGCTCTGTGCCTGGTGAGGGGCTGGGTTCAGTATTAAATGCCCCTGTGGGACGTCCGCGTGAGGTGACGCAGGGCAGTGTTTGAACTTGACCTGAAGAAACCGAGTCAAATCCTGAGGCTTTTTAATGACACCGCCAGCAACAGAGAAACATTTTTGCTGCTGTGGTCGTGGCTGTATTGCCAGCACTTGAGAATAGTGGGGTTTGAACAGGCGTCAGGTCACGGGGCTGTGGCCTCTGTAACAGCAGTGTCCCGTTTGCATGGGTTCCAGCAAAAGACAGAACGGGAATGGCTGTTCGGGCTCCTGCGGCAGGGGATGCGGGACCGGCACTGCTACGAGCTCTGTGCCCGGCGAGGCGTCTTCCACATCATCCTGTCCTTCTTCAGCAGCCCGCTGTGTGACGCTGACGCCCAGGTAGGCGGCCCCACGGTCTGAGGACAGGACGGTGCTGCTCGAGGTTTTGGGGTTTTTTGTTTGAGGTTTTGGGGGTGACTCAGAGAGAGAATGAGCGGGGAGGGGCAGAGAGAGAGAGAGAATCTCAAGCAGGTCCCATGCTCAGCAAGAGCTGGTTGCAGGACTCGATGTCACGACCTTGAGATCATGACCTGAACCAAAACCAAGAGTCAGACGCAGAGCCACCCAGGGCTGCCTCCTTTTAACGAAGGTTTTCTTTGCAAGTCAAATCCGTGTGAGTTCTAATCCCAGCCTGGATATGACCGACTTACTATGTGACATTAGAGGGAAAATGAGATCCCACAAGGGGATCGCGTAGCCTGCATGTGTACAGGCTGTGGGCTGGCCCTCACTGCCATCTGTCCTGGGGCAGCATGCTGTCCTGGCCCCTTCGCTGTGGCTTGGCCTTATTAGTAAGGCCTGCGCAGAGGGAGGAGCTAACTAGTAGCTGTGAGCTTTTGGAGCGGGCTAAAAAGTCTAGCAACAGAGGACCCGTGTAAATGCCTGCAAGGCCTTCATAGGGACTGTTTCGAGCCACCAGAACGTCACCAAATGCACAGAAGCTGTGGATTCCCAACTCAGCTAGGAAACAAGAGTTGGGAGTCAAAACCAACAGTGTCAGAGCCAGTGAGGGAATCCCCTCGACCAAGAGCCCGTGTGTGAGTGTTCTAAATGCCAGGGGTGGTTGGAAGGAGTAACTAGGTAAAGCCTCAGTATTTGGATTACTTTCTAGCCCCGTCAGCTTTTATGTCTGATAGTATATAAAATGTGGGTAAATGGGAGCTGGTCAGAAGAAAGAATACATTGGAATAAACTGAATTTGGATATGGTGGTTTTTTATTTATATGGCGGGTGAGAACTCTAAAACACTCAATTCATCATTCAAGGGGTAGTCCTGTTTTTATATCTGTCTTTCCAGGTGGTAAAACAAAAGGGACAAAATGGGCCGCTAGCTGCTCGTCTAGGCCAAGTGTGGGTCCGCATTCTCTCCCAGTCTCTAAACTTGGTTTTCATACTGAGAAGTAACTTAGTTTTGGGTTTTTAGAATTGGATTCTGGAAATTCTACAGAACGCTGCCCGGGTTGCACAGTCTGCCTATGAGATCCTGCGGGACTATAGCCTTTTAACGTGGATTTTACACATCCTTGAGAGCAAGTAAGCACCTCGTGTGTGAGATGTGTGTGGAGTGGGAAGAGAATGAGGTAGAGGCCGTGGTGTCTACCGCTGGTGCCAGTGTCAATGGGAAATCTGTAGAATCTGTAGACTCCAGACTGTCGTCGGGACTTCAGGGGGTCGTCCAACTGGAAAGGAGAATCAGGGCCCTGCTCTGTGCTGAAGCCTGTGTGGCAGGCTCCCTGTTTTGACTTGAATGCTCTGCCCTTGGGGGCTGCGGTGGGGGTGAGCAGATGGAATCACCAGACAGGGGCCAGCCTGCCACCCCCCGCCAGGTGCCACCACTGCGGGCAGACTCTGTCCCGTGGTTCCCCTCTCCCCTGCTCCAGCCAGGGTCACTGAAGGAGAGGACGTGGTAGTGAGCGTCCCGTACTTGGTTGCAGGTTTCTGGAGACCCAGCTGCTGTCCAGCATCATCTCCTTGCTACACACACTGTGGGTGACCAACCTGGGGGGCAAAGAAGTGGTGTCGGAGGGCCGGCCTGCCTGCCAGCCAGGGTCCCAGGAGCCTCCGAAGCTGCTCGCCCTGCACTTGGTCAGTGAGTTCCTGTATGTTCTCATTGTGCTCACGAGGCACCTGAGGTAAGTGCCTGCCCTTGCCAGGCATGGCCTGTGGTGTGGGTCCTCTTTGGACATCCCCTCTCAGTGGTCCCCTCTGTCATGGCTCCACAGGCAGGCTCTGGGCAAGAGGGCTGCTGTCAGTCATGGATGGTGTCAGATAATCTGTTTTAGCTGCTTTTTGTCTTTTCTGCTTCAACTTTGGAGGCTCCTTTCAACACCCTGAGAACTTGACACTCTAGAAACCTAAAACCTGTCAAAGCAGATCATTTTTAGCAGGCAAACAGCTTGATAATTTGATTTAAGCACGTCAAGTGATGTTTTGTAGAAAGAACATCTTTTCCATGACCTTAAACCTGAGAAAGTCAGGGTGTTCCCAGACTTGCCTCTGCCTTCGCAAGCCTGCGCAGACTCACTTATCTGAGGCTCTTCTTGAAAATTGCAATATTTTCATCTGGCCCCTTGGAATAAGGCTCCTGAGTTCCTCAGAGAGCTAAATCCTCCTCAGATTCCACTGTCTGAGAGAAAATATAGCCTGTGCACTCAGAGTTCTGCCTTGGGAACTGAGGTAATGCTGATTGGAACCAGAAGAATTGATCGCAAATGGATGATAATCTCAGAGTGTAAACATTCTGGATAAAGCCCCGGGGCATTTGGTCTTTGGTTGTTCTGAATTATGAAATCAGTGCTAACAGACCCGTTTCTTATTCCAGGGTTGTCGAAAGACACACTGGTATTGAATTTTATTTTTTTAAAGATTTTATTTATTTATTTGACAGAGAAACACAGCTAGAAAGGGAACATAAGCAGGGGGAATGGGAGAGGGAAAAGCAGGCTTCCCACCAAGCAGGGAGCCTGATGTGGGGCTCGATCCCAGGACCCTGGGATCATGACCTGAGCCAAAGGCAGACGCTTAACTGGCTGAGCCACCCAGGAGCCCCTGGTATTGAATTTTAGGTACCCTCGAGTTCAGAGTGGATTTCCTGCGGGTGCCTGAAGTCGGGTTCGGCTGTGGGTGGGGCTGAGTCTGAGGCGCTGTGAGGCCCAGGGGAGTTGGCTCTCCTGTGATGTTTGGTCAGGCAGCTGGCGCCCAGACATCCTCTCCACCTCGCTCTCCCGGCTAGCCATGGTTTCCAAGAGATTTCTGTGCCTCCAGCATAGAGGGGAGACTCCGGGCCCTCCTGTGCCTCTCCTGGAGCGGCTTGCTTTTCCCTGTTCTTTGTGCTGGGCTCCATGCTTGTGTGTCTGTTGTGAAGGGACACTCAAGTTGTGGAAGGACCATTGGCCCCCTGGGTCAGTGGCATTGCCCAGCCATCCCGGCCCTGGGTTGCGGGACGAGGAGGCAGCTTTCGTTCAGTCTGTGATGTTGGCTCCCAACAGGCCGACCTTGGCCTCCGCCCAGCTGATGAGCTTCTTCGCGGCACTCGACTCCGTGCTCAAGTACCGGGCCACCGTCCTGCAGGCCTTCAAGGACATGAACCGCTTCACCGTGAATGAGACGGTGCTGTCCACCAAGGATGTCCTCATCCTCCTGCACAAATGGAGCCTCCTCGAGAGAGATGCTGAACTCCAGGAGGACCTGAGAGCGGCCATTGAGAAATACCAAGTTAAGGAGCTACTGAGTGAGTATTGGGACCTGACCCTGTGCTGTTCCCCAAACTGAAGAGTTTCGTGCCCTCGTGTCCCCCACAGAGCCGCTGGCACTCACCCTTTCTGAGCAGCATTGCCAAAGCTGACGAGGCTTAGAAACAGGGCACATCCTTCCTCCTCGGGAAGACCTGGCTTTGAGTTCCCCTCTGCCACTGTCGGTGCTCGCAGTGGGGGCTGGTGGGTGGCTTTGGTGGTGGCGAGGACGGAAGGGGTTCATCTGAAGAGCGGCAGTGACCGTCACTGTCTGGGGCGGAGCTCTCACTGTGCTCTGGGGTAGGAGCATGTCCTGTGGGAGCCAAGCGGACGCCGGCACCCAGGACCTCTCCCTCCTCACCCCTCCATCACCCACCTGCCCCCCCAAATCTGTGTGGGGAAGTGGGGCATCACGCTCACTGCCTTCGTCTCTGGGTGACTAACAGAGATGCTCAAGGACAAGAACAAGCCTGTCGCACCAGCCCGAGCCAGAGGCCCACGGGGCCGGAAGAGGAGGCCTGGGGAGGCAGAGGAGACAGCTGACCCTGAGCCGCAGGCGGCCACCCTAGAGACGTGCAGGAGTCGCCTGAGGTCCATACTGACCCACTGGGGGCCCACAGACGGATCTGCCCCTGAGAGCAGTGCGCTGGGCCTGGTGAGCGCCACCACGTCCCTGACAGTCCGCTGGGTGCTGCGGTCGGTGGCAGAGCATCCACCGAGCGGGGCGGAGGCCGCAGAACTCCTCGGCTGGCTGAAGAGCCACGTTTTGCCGCAGCCAGGGGTCGTGGCTGAGCTGCTCGGGGACAGCACCATGAAGAGTAGCATCTTCAAGCTATACAGCCGGTTGTGTGGCGCTGGGGAGCTGGCAGGGTCCGCGCGGAGTGTGGCCTGCCTGTTCAGTGCAGTTCTGCTGCAGCTGCTGGCGGCCCAGGGCCCTGCACAGAGCCCCTGCCACCCGGTGATCCAGAGCCTCTGCCTCGCCTCTCTGCAGGAGGAGGATGAAGCCACTCAAGGTAAGGCTGCTGCTTCAAGCCTGTCGGAGACTTGGGATAAGTGTGTATTTGGCTGAGCCAAAGTGCCGGGGCCTGTAGAACGTGGAGGGAGAGGAGGCCTTGGCCTCTACTCTCAGGTGAGAGCCCAGGGACAGCCCTATGTACGGCAGAGAGTTGCCCGCTCAGGCCTGCTGCAGGGCGGTGGCTTTCCTACCTTCCTGCCCTTCTCCACCTGAGGGGTTCGTCCAGCAACATGCTTGGGGGTACGCGTGGCTGTGGGTGTGCATCCTGGCACACACACGTATGCACCGTTTCCATGCTTAGCGTTTGCAGGTGTTCGGTAAAGGCTTAAATGCAGGAAGGAATGAAGGAACAGCAAAGGCGTTCAAAGGCTGCAGCAGAGGGGGGCTATGACCACGTGTGTGTGGCCCCCCTCATCTGAGAGGGTGGTTCTTTCACCAGGGGTGGAAGGGGAGCAGAAAGGGGGGCTAGCTGGGCCAGCAGCCTGAGCAGGTGAGCTCCCTGGTGGGGTGACCTCGTCTCTCATCTGGATGCTGTCAGGGAGTTGAGTGTGGGCCTAGGAAACCCTGTCATCTCCCCATGCCATTGAGGCAAATGATGTGAAGTGATCTTGGAACCTCTCCTCAGACCTTAATTCTGGTTCTCGGCATGGGTGGTGAGATCCAAGGGGAAACTTGGCTTGTAGTAGCTTTATGTTTCACATACCTTGATCAAATAAAAAGGTGAATTTTAGAATGAAGATTAACCCCAAAGTTAAGCAAAGCAAAATTGATTTATCTTAAATGTATGCTCACCTCCTTTGGCCACAGTTCACTGGGCACTGAGCAAAGCCCCTGTGTCCTCATGCGGGGAGTGGGAGGTGTTGGAGGGGGAGGTGACTGGTTTTCCAGCGAAGTAGCTGTATCCTAATGGCCCTGTGGTTCCCCCTCTTCCTCAGCCACCGCAGCGTTCCTGGTGTCTCTGTACATTAAAGACATCTGGCTGGGGGCTCCGCGACCAGACACCCTCCTAACCCATGTGCAAATGATTTGTGACACCACAGAGGACACGCTAAGTGGTGATGAGGAGGCCATCATCATCCTCTGCAAGGACATTGCTGCTTCCGTCCCCAGCGCTTGACACCCTGCCATCTGATGCCTTCTGGCACCAGGTTCTAGAAGTTCGGTTAAGTCAAGGGTCTTCATGCAAGCAAGCCTTATATAAGGACAAGTTCTGTCTGTGTTAACTCTGTTTCACGAGAAGCGAAATTGACTTACGTAATCCACCAATTGGGACGAAGCTGCAGTGGGCGTGGGGCCTTTCAGGCCTCAAGCCCGTTCAATGTTCAGATAGGTAAGACCCTTCCTCTTAGCTTTGTCGCTCTTCAGAGAATATACCTCAGGTTGAGGTGACACTCCTAAGCACTTAAGGGATTTGATTATATTAAAGCCAAAATGTCCAAGAATGTGATAGGTCAGCTACGAGAGGGTAACAAGAGTTGTTTCAATGTTTCTTCCCATGGGAAGTCTTACAAAGCTTTGTGTAACTTTTTGAGTGAATGAGCTCCTGCCAGTGTTGATTACTTTAGAACGTAAAAGGTGTCACACTAAATCCTAAATCCTCACAGTATGAAATTGATTTGACCTCTGCTTTGGAAAGAAAGCCTGTACTGTTTTTTTAATTGTTTCAAAGCGGGGATTTGGGATTTTATAACTTTTTAATAAATGTCTATTTTTGTTAGGCGTTTGTGTTTTGCTTAATTGGTATTAATAGGTCATTTCATGTCATAGAAACCTGCGTTTTAGAGGTCAGGATTTGACTTTTAAGGTTCCTCTGTTAATTGGTGCAGCAGCCAACAAAGCTCAGGAGAACTCTGGCATGTGCGCTTAGAGCTTCGCGTGTGCCCACACCCCTCCCACACAGCGTGGGGGCATTGGGGTCGGGGAGGCATTGCCGCTGGGCCTCACACAGGACCGCACAACGGCCTTCCCTGTCATGGCCCTCAGCTTAAACACTGACACTTTTATATTTCTACAGCGTACCTTACACTTGGTTTGGGTGGTTTCTCATGATTTAGGATTTTTAACCAGGATAAGAGTAATGCTTGTCTGCCTCCAATCCCCTCACCACATCTGGGCTCATTGTCTAGAAAGCAGGGAGTGGCTGCCTCCCCTCCTCACACCCCAAACACCTGCAACAGTGTTTTTTGAGATCATTCCTAAATCTGAATTCTGCTTTTAGATTCAAGTAGGAAAGTCCACGTGTTCTTTCCTGTGTCTCTGGAACTCGGTCCCTCCGAGTTCCCTTCTTGCTAGTCCACCACCCCCAAGTCAGGGAAGGCCGAGCCTGCCCCCCTCGGGGGGGTTTGGCAGCCCACCTGGGGTGCGGTGGGCTCTAGGGGCTTTGTACTTGGGTGCTCTCTCTCTGCCAGGGCCAGGCTGTTGGGCACTAGAGGACTAGATCCTTCAGAGGACTCAGACCAGAGGTCCCATAACCCATCCTACCAGCTCAGAGATGTCCTGTGACAGCATTCCAATGCAGACCCTCTCCCCTTGGGCTCTGCCTATTAAAGGCTCTGGAGGGGGGTCAGAAGAGTGACTTGGGCCCCTTGACCACGGTCAGCGGGACTGGCAGGACCTGCACTGCCCTGTCTTGAATAGTGGGTGACAGTGGGGGATGGGTAGGGACATCATAGGCCCTCCCTGGGTGTCCTAAAGGTTCAGAGCCACCTGAAACTCAGGGTTGATCAATGTTACAGCAATATGGGGTGCCTGGGTGGCTCAGTCAGTGAAACATCAGACTTCATTTCGGTCCTGGGATGGAGCCCTGTGATGGGGCTCCCTGCTCAGCGGGGAGTCTGCTTGTCTCCCTCTCTCAAATAAATAAATCTTTTTAAAAAGCATATCACAGCAGTAATAGTTGAAGCTACAAAGTGGCTCAGTAAAGATTAGCAAGCAAATATTTTTCAAAATTGATTCATATATGTTTTATTTTCTACCCGTCCCCAAGTGAACCTAAGAAGTAAGTTTGCAGATAAAATGCACTGGAAGTCAGGACTCCCTGGGGCTATACTTCCCTGTGCTGGCCGGGCTACTGCGAGCCCTGGATAATGGATACTTGTGCCCCCTCGTACAGTCCATCCTGGCCTGCTTGCACTTCCGGCTGCACGTAAGCAGGCTTTCCGAAGGCATCCGCGTGTCCAGGTTGATTTGAGTTCGCTGATTTGCTGGTGTTGGTTCTGCAGTTGAGAGGCTCTGTCGCCAGGGGGACACTCGCCCCACTTGTTCCTGACGTCAGCTGACGCTGTGGGGGTGGGTCCCCATCAAAAGCCAGCTCTGGGAGGAGTGCAGGGTGGGTCAAGGTGGAGGGGCTCGTGGCCGCCGCTGCCGCTCAGGGCTGCGTGCTCTGCTGCCTGGTTCTCCGGCCCAGCTCAGTGGAGCCTGTGGGGTGCCCCCGGATGCAGAGGGGGAGGGGGAGGCTGTGACTCCAGGGGCATGTTGGGCGGTGCTGGGCGTTATTCCTGTGGACAGAGCAGGTGGGAGGCAGGCGTCAAAGCCGGCGAGAGAACTTACTGCCCAGAACCCACAGAGAAGGCGTCACGGGGCAAGAGCACCTCTGCTAAGGGAGCAGACCCCGGGGGAGGGTCAGCCCAGCTCAGGAGGCTCACCACTGTGGAGAAATGGAAGTAAGAGGCAGTGTTTGATGGGGACCTTGACCCTCCGTCGTTCCCTCTGCGCTCACTTCTCCCTCGTGGCCACTTACGATGGGGAGCGGACAAGGTGATCTTCCGTCCATCCATGTGTTTGAGTATGTAACCCATATACCTGTGCCTCCAGCCACACTTGTATCTTAGCTAGACACCCGCCCCTCTGGATGCCTCTCCTTACGGTGGGATGCTGGGGGCAGCGGGCAATGCCACCAGGAGTGGCCTGCCACGTCCCACCTGCCTTCCATGTCATCAATGAAGTGGGACCATCGTTGCCTCTTAGCTATCATCAGGGTAATATGAGGTGATGCCCTGGTAGAGAATCAGTCTCAGCTAGAGAACTAGTTTCAACTAAGCTGTAATACTAACATTGAATGAAGAGGGCCAGAAAGGGAGCCTGATAGAGCAGAGCCTTCCTTTCAGATGACGCTAGCGTAATGTTTTATTTTTAAGCATAGAAAGAACAACTCCCCAGGGAGCAACACAGCATCTCCTTCCCAAATCTTACAAAAGACCCATTTGGCTCCCTCCGAGCATTCCGTGCCTGGTAAAATGTCTGGAGAGTGCGGTATTTGGTATTAGGGCGAACAGCATCATCCACTTGCCCGGTAAATGAGGCAAGACAGGCAAGACCCCTCAGCCACGGCCTCCTGGGTGCCCGCCGGAGCGGGGAGCTCTGTGTTGGGAGGGGAGCCAACCGTTCTTGCAAACTGTCCCTCGTGCCGGGCCAGCTACAAGTCCCCTCCCAAGAGCGTACTCATTTATCCTACAGGTGCCTCTGGGGATATAAATCTGCTTAAATTCAATGTGAGTTCTTAAAACTAGACAAGAAGAATGGATTTCTTTATTGCTCAAAAGCTGCCCTTCCCCCTGCCCCCTGCCATGTGACCAAAGGGAACCAGAAGTGACCTGTGAGCCACTGAGGGCGGGGAGACAGAGCTCCACCTGAGGTAGATCTGGGCATGCGCCGATGTGCAGGTCCTCCCCGAAGGGGCAGCGGGGCCCCATCAGGTAGCGAGGTACCCTCTCTTCTCTGCCCTCCCTCCCTCTCCCAGAACAGCTTCGTTCGACTCTCCTCTGCCAGCTGCCTATGCTGGCTCATGGTTTCCACTCCTCCAGACTGCTTGGTCCCCAATAGCATCCACCCCCAGTCTTCCTCCCTGGCCCCAGCTCTGTGGTCAAGCCACATGTTTCAAGGGGTTTGGGACAAGCCCTCTTGAGTCAATTGCCCAACCCTGATCCCATTAGCTAAGGTAGAGAATAAGGTAGTCTGGGGTCCCCAGCAGTAGCTGTTATGGGGCAGATGAAGCTAGAAGAGGGGATCGGAAGTAGTGGGCCAATTGTCTAGCACAGGGGAATTAACCCAGAGCTAGCTAGTTAGTTGCTAGCTAGTTACTGCTTGGAGCTCCTGGATTTTACCTCCAGTTTAGCTCCTAAGGCACACGGTAGGTCTTCAGTAACAGCTGGTGGTCATAGATGTCTACATTTGGGTCCCCTTTCCCTGTTGAGAGTCATTTAGCAGGACCTAACAACCACGTGGGGTCTTTTTGGCTCTATTTTCTTTAACAGTTTAACTGAGATATATTTTATAGACAGCAAAGTTCACCTGTTTAAAATGGAAAATTCAAAGATCTTCGGTATATTCACAAAATTGTGCAGCCATCAACACGATCTGCTGTAGAATATTTCTGTCTTCTGAACAAGAAGCTGCGGCCCCAGTAGCCAGTGCTAATCTGCTTCTTGTCTCTAGAGTGTTCCTATCCTAATGTTTCATATCCCTGGAATACTACAGTATGGGGGTCTTTTGTGTCTAGCTCCTTGCACTGAGCGCAGTGCCTTGGAAATGCATGCGCGTCAGCAGGAATCGGGATCCATTCCTTTTTGTGCCTGAACAGTACTCCATGGTGTGGACCTGGGGTCCCTTGCCGTTCGGCCCTGTGACTTTAACATGTGTCGACACCTCCGTACTCACCTCCCCAGTGAGGAGCCTGACCAGGACATGTAGAGCAGGATGAGGAAGAGAAGCATGACGAAGGATGCCAGGCTCACCCAGAAGGCGATGACGATAAAGTCTGTGGGAAAGGGGGAGCGCATCGCAAGGTCAGCCTGATGCCACAAGCCCGCAGCCCCAGGAAATAGGGCCTGAGGAGAGGCCTTCTCTCTCTCCTCTTTCCAGCTGCTCAGCAGCAACCACTGGGAAGACGTTTCCACGAACAATAGCCTCGGGGAGCACCAGGGCCACAGGGAAGTGACTCTTTCCCAGAGCAACCAGCAGCAGGTGGGGGGTGGGGGGCTGAGGGAAAACCAGGCAGTGAAATTGGGTGGGACCACGTGGATTTGCCCTTTCAGCTGCTGCGGCTCTCCTGCTTCCCCTTCAGAGGGAGAAGAAAGGGCTGTGAGCAGCTTGTGTGACAGCGAACCTCCCCTCCCCTGTGAGGGTGGCAGGGGCCTTTGGGGGCTGCCCTATTAGGGGCAGACTCAGAAACTCCAAGACTGAGAGATTTAGGAGGTGGTGGGCTAGCCTAGAGAGCTGTACCGCTCCCATGGCAGGCAAGGCAGAGTTTTTAACCTAGGCCTCACTGGCCCCTTTTTTTCAGGGGCATGTGCCCAGTTGGGGGGTTGGGGAGGGCAGTGACAGGAGGGAAGAGCACCCGTGCCACCTCCCCTGTGCCTGTGTTTGTGGCCAGAGGCTGACCAGACAGGGAAGCTGGGAAACAGGGGTGCCTGGGGGGCTCAGTCAGTTAAGCAGCTCAGGTCATGATCCCAGGATCCTGGGATCGAGTCCTGCACCAGGCTCCTTGCTTGGCAGGGAGCCTGCTTCTCCCTCTGCCTCTGCCTGCCTCTCTGCCTGCTTGTGCCCTCTCTCTGTCTCTCTGACAAATAAATAAAAATCTTACAAAGAAAGAAAGAAACTAGGAAACATAGTTTAGCCTCTTTGGGGCCCTGGGTAGAACCTAGCAGGCTAGGAGGTGCTATTCCCAGGGGATCCGGATTAGGAACATTCTGCAAGTTGTGAGGCACTGTTGCAACACGGTGCTGTTTCTTGGTGGTTGACGATGGCTGTGGGCACAGCGCACTGGGCTCTAATGACTGTGTGCGAGGATCTTAGCCCAGACACACTCGAGCCCCGGGCCCAGAGCTGGGCCTGCTAGACACCTACGTGTGTGAGCAAAGGAGGCTACCGAAGGGTGCCTCACCCCACAGGAATTTATTAAGCACTCACTCAAGCCAGGCGCTGCCACGGGCTGTGAAGGATTCAGAGGGGCACACAGGAGCACAGAGGAAGTGGCTGCCCCCTCTCTCCCACACGCTCCTCCCCCTACAGCCTCCCGGGCTCTCCCCGCAGTTCTTCCAGGGATGAGCCTGCCCCGCCTTGTGTCGCGTTCTGTTAAACCAAAAGATGTTCACGAATGGGTAAGCAAATGAGGAAATGAACAGAATGAATGAATGAGGTGTTAGAGATTTGTTCATCATCTACACAGAGCCGGATGTGAACGCCGGAAGTGAAGGCCGGAAGTGAACGCCGGAAGTGAAGGCCGGATGTGAACGCCGGAAGTGAAGGCCGGAAGTGAAGTGAGTAAATAGTGTCACCTCTGCTCTCCATGACCCAAGACAAGTAGAGAGAGAAACCAAAGGCTTGTAAGAGTTCATCTTAGACCCAGACAACATCAAAAACAGTTACAAGAAAGACATGCAGTACTCGCCATCAGGAGTCGGCCCCTGTACCTTGTAACGGAGTATCAACAACTTGGCCTTCCCACTCCAGAAAGGCAAGGACAATGAAGACCCCCCAGGCTGGATCCCACATCCTCTCTCCTCTCTTGTCCCTGAACCGAGAAACGGATGGTGGTGCCTCAGAATACTGACCAGTTTTAGAGGTGTTTGGGCTCCCTGGAAATAGGGAACGAGGTTGTTACTGTCTGTCAGAAACTGAAGGACTTTTCAGAGGAGGCTTTGTAGTTCTCAGCAATCCCTGACTGCTCGCAGCGCATTATTCTAGAACGCCTGCTTTGGTGCCACTGGCCAGTCACAATTTGTATTCTGAACCTTGAAGTGGGATGGGATAACTGCTTTCAGAAGTTTTGGTTTTATTCTGTAAGGATGATTTGGATTTAGATACCACTGCTCTATCTCCCATAAAAATCACACAGGGTTTGAGATCTTCAGCACCCAGAAAAGCTCTGTCAGGGCCTCTAAAAACAAACAAACAACAAAAAAACAAAAACAAAAACAAAAACAAACCACCACCACCAACAATAACAAAACAGCTTCAGAAGTTCTGCTGCTGAGACCACCCCTCCCCTTCTCCTGGGCTCACAGGTGTTTGCTTAGCCCTTGGTCAATTATCCCCACATACTGAGCAGGAAATGAAGCAATACCTTCCACAAAATACAGTGTCTTCAGAGAAGTAAAATTTGAATTATTTTCAGACCAAAAAAGGTGATCAGTAGCCCCTGGCCATTTCCTGAACTAAATTCCCTTTCCTTATGTTCTGTTGAAAAAGACAGCAAAAAAAAAAAAAAAAAAAAAAAAAAGGGAGGGGGCAGTTCTTTTTTTTCTTCCTACTGAAAATTCATTCTAAGTGCTTGGAGAGAATATTTCGTTCCAGGTCAAGAGGTGTCATTCCCCAGAGCTGGAAATATTTAAACATCCCTGAGCTTGTTTTTACAAGGAGCACCAGGCTGGCTTGACCGGGAAACTGGTCCAGCCATGGAAAACTTTCCTTCTCTCCCCTGTCCTCTCCCTGTCCCCTCTCCTCCTCCCCTCCCCCTCCCTCTTTTTCACTCCCCCTTCCTCATTTACTTCCTTTTTTTTTTTCTCTCCCCTCATCCCTCCTCTCCTCCCTCCCTTCCTTTCTGAGCCCACACTGGCAGAAGGAGGGCAGTTAGGCATCTACAATCAGTGGACAAGAAGAGGCTCTGATGGAATGGTGGGGCCTCACAAGGGGGGGTTTCTCACCCTACCTTGGAGCTGAGA